>CM023452.1:14485399-14626863 GCA_013339765.2 Haemaphysalis longicornis | reverse complement strand
CAAAGTCATAGAGATAGTTGTGAGCAATAGTCCTCCGGTTCCGAGAAACGCAAACATAAAGATAACTGGGAAAATTTCTGAAACGCAGATGCGTCGGTGGGCGAACCAATAAGCGACTTCGCGTTTGGAGTAGAAAGATATTGGATGCCGCACTAGCGGCAACGGATGACTAGAAACAGATAGAAGCATAGAGCGATTTACAGTCATCTCGTCAGCTGTGGAGAAAAAGGAAGTGAAGGGGAACCTCAAAGTAAGAGTTGGATTGGCTGCCTTTAAGTATTGCTGCCCTAAACTAAGAAATCGAGGATACTCTATGGAATTGACTTGAGTAAAATGGGAACATATGCGATCAGATGAATGTGAAAATGAAACAGTGAAAACTTGGAAGATACTTAGATTCTCCTTGACCCAAGCACGAAAAATCCGAAGCGCGACAGAGACTACAAATCCTAACTTATAAATTCGACGGAACCACTAAGAGTTGTTAGACGAACTCCGGAGCAGATACAGTGGCCGTCCTCCCGAGAAGTCTTCCCGACTACAAGGGTCCAGTGAACAAGATTCCGACGCCCCGATCACGATCGTGGCGGTTAGAGCCGAGATAAATCACCTCAAGACAACGGCCGCCAGACCGGAGAGAGTCAGCAATAAGTTGAGGAAAATAATAGACGAATCGATTCCTTCAAAACCATCTATATGCAGCGAAGCTAGGACAAGGGCGAGCTTCCACAGGTAATGTAAAACGGCTAATCTGGCACTCATCCCGAAACCCGGCAGAGACAAGTTTAGATAATCCAAGACCGATCTCCATCACATCGTGTGTTGGCAAGTTAATGGAACATGTATTTCAAACCAGACTTGGTGGTATCTAGAAGACGAGGGGAATGTACGCAGACGCCATTATAGGTTTTTAGGGCGGACCTTCCGACTTTGATATATTGCTACATATCAAGGGTCATATAATTGACAGTACGAGTAAAGATACGAGAGCCTTTGTTGGCCTCGATGCAGCCAAAGCTTGCCACAACGTCAGACATTCGACCGTCCTGACCAACCCGAGCGCGCTAAACGTGGGACCAAAACATAAACCATCCCATCGATTTCTTTTCAAATCGTACGGCTAACATAGAGTTAGGAGGTGCCTCCCTCCGGAAAATCGAACTAGGTAACTGGGGAACGCCTCAAGGGTCGGTCATCTCCGACATTGTGTAACGTAGCCAAGATAGGACTATCAGGGATGCTCGATAAGATAGAATACCTGAGATACACCATCTATGCGGACGATCTCACTCTGGTAATGAACCGAGGTAGTGACGGCACATTTAAGATATAATACAGCAAGCCATGGATGAAATCGACAATTACCAGAAACTTTGAGATAGAAGTGCTCGGCCGAAACATCCCACGCACGTTCCTCGTCCCCCGAGACAAGCGGAAGCGAGCAGGAAGAGCCTCAACATAAGAATCAAACTAGGAGACGGCAATACTCGGGTGGGACAAGATCAGAGTACTGGGGCTTTATGTCCAGGACACCAGCAGAAACACGAAGGCTATACGTCGACTAGAAAATGCGGTGGCACATGTTTGCAGACTGGTTAAATGCATCTCAAACAAGCAAGGGGGATGAAAGAGCCCAACCTCCACAGAGTTATTCAGGCCCTCGTATCAGTAGAATCCTTTTCGTAGCCCCGTACTGAGGCTCACAAAATTCGATAAGAATAAGTTGGACATAATAATTAGAAAGGGAATCAAATGTGCGCTAGGTCTTCCCCCGAACAAGTCAACGGCCAAAATTCTTAGTTGGGCGTATCGAACACTTTAAATGAACTCATAGAGAAAGGAGACAGTTGGGCAGCAGGAGAGGTCGGAAAATCGTCTAACATCTGGGATACCAGACCAGTAACTAGCCAAAGATTCGATCAAGGACAAAATTAAGGTAACACCCCTGCCCAGAAACATGCATTCTGCATATCAGTAGCTAGACGCAAGAGCAGGGCCAAAACTCTCCAAACCAGATACGGTGGACAGAGGGACGTCCTTTACACCGACGCAGCGGCAAAGCAAGTAAAGAGTTTACACAGCTGTAGTGGTTACTGAAGCAGGCCAATATCTCTTGTTGCACGTTACCGAGTACGAAAGCCACGGAGGCCGATGAGGTAGCCATTGCCTTAGCAATGACGCGGCCGGAAATTAGAACGATAGTGAGCGACTCTAAATCGGGCACCAGAAATTTCGACCGATGCAGGATCTCCAGCGCCGCTTGGAGTATCCTCGCAAACATAAAGAACTTTACAACCGAAGAGGTAGCGTTAGTGTGGACACCAGCTCCTTGGGGACTCATTACGAATGAGAAAGCACATGCGACCGCCGAGGTCTTATAGTCCGGGCGATCGCCGACAACGCCGCCGTAGCTGATGTCCAATCATTGGCATCGGCCTTGCATGCCCAACCTCTTTCCCAAATGACGGCGAACGAAGGGCCGAGTGACTACAGCGAAATAACGCAATAATATAGACTGGAGAGGAAGACACTACCTCCTGCGGATCCGCAGCTAAGTAGAAAAGAGGAGATTTACTGGAGACGTTTGCATACCGGAGTTTTCCAGAACCCAGTCCTATATAGTAAGTGGCATCCCAAAGTCGTCGATCCAAGATGTAAGAAATGTAAGGGTCGAGCGGACCTCGTCCACATGGTGTCGACTTGTCCTTCATACAAGAAACCGCCCCGAAACGTAGCATCCTGGGAGGCACTCCTCCTCAGCCGAACCTCCGAAGCCCAGCGCAAGATCATCGTTCTCGCCCTAGAAGCCGCCAAGTCCCAAGGGATACCGGCCGACTGATGGGGGGAGGGGGCACCTAACGCTCCTTTGACTGGTGTGTAATAAAGTTTTCACTCACTGACTGACTCCTTCGACCACGCGAGACATCTTGTCTTCGCCACCCACGGTTTACAGGTGTGGTCAAATTGTTCATTTCGGAAGGGCGCTGCTTATAGGCTACAGACGACATGACTGCAAGCTTAAAAGCTCTCTTCTACAATCAATCACCATCAATCATCACCATCATGCTGTGGTGTCGTCGTCTTCATCATCATAATCATCATCATCACAACACCACAACAATCTAATCGGCTCCACTGCGGAAAAGCCTTCCCAATTGACCTCCAGCCGTTCCTACGCAGCGCTGCTCTAGCGCAGTGTTTACAGGCTCTTCAACCGTGGTTGCTGCCACCACTCGCCCACTCTCAGGTGGAAGCGCCAGCGGCGTAACACAAACTTTCTAGGTGCATCGCTCCACTGAACAGAGAGATAGCGGCGTATTGCGGCCAAATTGTGCATGGAAAACTGCAAAAATGTGCAAAGGCACACAAGGGCAATTGTCGGCGGGCAAGACCTGGAAATTGTTGCGTCCCCTCATCGACCCCCACCCAAAGGAAGTCAATCACAAATCGGAACCTGACCAAAGTCATCAATAATTACGACGGGGATAAAGCCGAATCGCTCAGGGACCTCCAAAAGTGTTACCTCCAGACCGAAAATGGGCGTATCTGCTAACACAAGTGTACGAGGGTACCCACAAGCATCGTCAGACAGTTTCGGGCCCTTTTGCCTCTCTCCTCCTTCATAACCTCTAAAGAAGAAAAAGGGGACCCCTAGCTAGGAGCTCGACAGACCCTTCACCATCTCCGAGCTATGAACCACCATCGATGAAGCAACAAAAAAGCTTCGCCCGGGGCGGGCAACATCACCTATAAGCTGCTCTTCAACATGTGCGGCAGAACGGCCAACGAGCTGCTGCAACACAGCAACGAGACGTGGAAAACGTCACGACTACCTCAAGAATGGAAGACGGCCAAGGTCCGCTTCATCCCGAAGCCGCGCAAACCACCGTCCATCGAGAACTTGCGACCCATATCGGCCACGTCCTGCGTGGGCCGTGTCATTCAGAGGATGGTGTTGCACAGGCTGCAGAGACACCTCGAGGAAACAACGGACAGATGCCAGCGACCATGTTCGGTTTCGGCAAACATCTCGGAACGCAGGACTTCATGTTTTTCAGTTGCCCGAACTCGTCATCAAAGAAGCAACCAGATCGAGCCCTAGAGCTATCGTGGCCCTCGACTTCAAGGGGCGTTCGACAACGTCACACACACCCGCGTCCTGCGTCACCTGAACGGAGTCAACTGCGGCGACAGAGCTTTCCACTACGTCCGCAACTTCTTCGAGACAGAGGGGCCGTTCTGAATATATTCATGCAAGACGGACCCGATCACGCAAGGAGAACGCGGAACACCCCAGGGATCCGTAATATCGCCCCTGCTATTCAATTTGGCACTGCTACCCCTCCCTAACCTGCTGGAACGCATTGACGGGTTAGACCACGCTTTCTACGCCGACGATATCGCGGTCTGGACTAACAGGGCCAGATCGGAGGGGTTGATGGAAAAAAAACTGCAGCGCGCAGCGACGATGGTCCATGAGTACACCCACGTCATACGGCCTGAGCTGTGCCCCCCAAAGCCCGAGCTCTCTAGTAGTCCAGCCGGGCTTCAGCAAGAGGAACTAATGTGGCCTGACGATCGATATGCACGGCATCCTCAGGTCGAACCCACTCACCAGTGTCGGATCCTGGGCTGTTGCTCCGCAGCGACGGCAAGGGTGAGAGGCTGTAGTAGACAAGATATGCCTAACGTCGGAGGAGGTCCTCCGCATACTCCACGCGTAGCAAAATAGAATCGGACATCAGGTAGAACAACGTTGCTGCGCTTTTTCAGGCCTTCTTGGTTACCAGAACCACTTTCTCTGCTCGGCATCTTTCCTTAATTACGAAAATCCACAAGCCAAACTAGACGTCGTCTTCAGAAAACCACGAATCAAGCCCTTGGACTATCCGCATACACGTCGACCAACGGTTGTACGAGATGGGGTTCCACATCACTGTGGAAGAGCTCGTGGAGGCGCACCTCTCTAATCAGGGGGTGCGTCTCAGGGGGTCCGAACACGGGAGGAGGATATTGGGAGATATCGGATGGAGGCCTTAACCGGTGCAAACGTCCGGTCGCGTCCCCGAACGTTGGAGAGACAAGATGAACACAAAACCCCTCCACGCAACATGGCGCCGGGGGAGGATGATGACAGGAGAAAAGCGTGCGCCAAGGCTTTGGAAACGCGCTTGGAAGGCAACCCCAATCTCATGTACGTCGACGCCGCCGTGGTCAAGGGAAGCGACAAGACCGCTTTGGCAGTAACAACAGATGCAGGCTCGTCGCCGTGGCATCCACGAGGACAAGAAACGAAACAAACGCTCAAGAGATGGCGATCCCCTTAGCACTAATCCACCCAGGGGCGACGCACGTCGTGACAGCCAGCGAGAAAGCCTGCGCGATCTACTACCACCGGGGGGGGGGGGGGGTGATACCTCCGATGCGCACGTGTCTTCAAACGACACAAAACCCAGACAAACGAGGTCCAACTAATTTGGACCGCCGCGCACTCCTCCCTGTCGGCAACAACATCGCCGACTATTACGCCCGAGACATGGCCGCCGGGAGGTGCAGCAGGCGGGGTCGACTCGTGACACCAGTCGCTATCTATAAAGATATCATTACAATGTACAGGGGAAATAGACAAACGCTACCTGAGCCTCATCACTCCCTCACCCGCAGGGACCAGATGATAATACGCGGCAATAAGGCAGGGTCTCTGGCCCACCCAAAGTACTACACAAGATGTATCCACACCAACACTCCGAGCTGTGTCCGTTCGGCCGGAAAACCAAAGAAACTTTAGAACACGTCATCCTAGAGTGCAACCGCAATAAGCATCAAACCCGACACACCCCTCCCGCTTCCCCCTTCCCCTTAACGAACGATACGAAATCCACGGCTCAGCCCACGTCCACGAGATCTGGCTGCCCGTGGCGGGAGTTGCTAGCCCGGTACGGGGCCAGGAAATGAGGCTCCACTCCTGTCGGCGGTCCACGCCCCGCCCCCCCGAAAGCTCACTCTTTCGTATCATAAAGTTTCATCAATGAATCATGAACCCCCGAATTACTTTATTTCATCCCTCGATAGAGTAATGGCCTTAAGGCAGGCGTTCGCAGACAGGGAACAAAGTCATACCGCAGGCCGCCCCCCCTCACGAGAACTACCCACCTGCTCCCACAGGAGGTGTCAGGTCAGAAAACGCGGATCAAACAGGAATGGTTCTAAATTTATATTTCTATAATATGGAATTGTAGCACATGAAATATTTCTGAGACGTTTTTACTTTCATGTGTAACATCGGCATGAGGAAAAGAATCGCAACACTGCAGAATGTTTGTGATGTAGATGTTGAGTTCACATTTTCTTACATCTGTAACACCAGAAGTAGAGTAAGTCCCATGGGCAATGCGGCATCAATTTGTCAACACGGTGCCGAAAGAAACGTCAATTCCCACAAAGAAATGAACATACTGCACATCTGTCTCTTGTAAACTGTAAAAAAAGACAACTTGAAAATGTTACTCAGGCAGATGACTAGGTTTGTAAGTTGTTTGTCCTTATGATAAAGAGCACGAGACGGGACACGGGGTGAAGGAAATCAATTGACGCATATTATTTACGAGAAAAGTTTGAAAGAGGACAACACCTGAAATACATGAAAAAGATAAGTGTTTCTCAAGACGGCCTGCTTTTGATATCCGCCGTTCCGGGGTGAAAGAAAAGAGCTTTTGGATGGTGCCATCAGAATCCTCGGTTGCCATAATCATGTCTATAACAAAATTAGACACGTAACATTGAGTGAACGTAAGGGGAAATTTTGCGCCCCTCTAAGGTGATTATAGGTGCGGCTGCCCTCACAACCCTGCCTCCCTGTGGCGTACGCCTATCGCCCTTAAAATTCTTCTAGTCCATCTGTTGGGTTCATCTCTTTTACACTAAATGTCACCGGTTGTCCATTCCCCTCACAATTGGCAGCCGGAGTCCATTTATTTTTTTATTTGACCTACGATATCTTCTACTATAGTTGCGCTCTGGTAGTTCGTTTCCTGTCCTTGACTGTTACTCCTAAAGTTATTCTATTCCATTGCCCCTTCACAGAGTAGGTTTGGCCTTCTGGTTGCTTAGAAAGCCACCAGGTATGTCATCACTCGTAGTATGCTCTTGTTGAAGATTTTTTGGGGGGACAGAGTTACTAAATTTTAAATATTGAGACTACTTGCCGAGTGCTCCCAAGCTTGGAGCCATTTCGCATCGGATTTCTTACTCGTGGTAGGGGTTACGTAACCACCTATTCGAGTAGTTATATTCTTTTACATCTTCTAGCCTTTCGTTTCGAAAGCTGAAGAGAACGTTTTTGGCATGGGTATTCCTCATTACTTTAGATTTATTCATATTTATTTGAAGCTCTATGCCTTGCTTTATGATTGTAGTTCCTCAAGCATTGTTTACAGGGGTTGCCAGTCTCACTCAGCGGGACTATGTCGCCTGGAAACGTCAACTGGCTCAAGTATCCCCTTTTTATCATTATTTCCTCCTCCGTTTTCATTGTAAAGCTATCTGAATACTCCCAGCCCCTAGCCCGCTCGCTAAGAAGAAATGCTGGGATAATATCGCTGAGACGGTAATCACGTGGCTTAGTCCCTTTAGAATCGGCAATTAGTATCTGCTTGAGGGTAATCCGTTCTGTGCATTCTTCTATGTGTTTTTCTTGAAGTCTAATGTATTCTCTTGTATTCCATGGTCTTTTAATGCTCCTAGCGCGGCTGCAGTGAGCACGGAATCAAACTATTTATTATATTCTAATATGCCTTGTAAAATTGTTTATTGCTCAATGCGGATTTTTTTATGCGTTGATTGACGACATGGCGTGACCCATCGTTGAGTGGCCTTTCCTAAACCCAGCCCGCTCTCTGGTTGTTGGAATCCAGGCGGCTGCCTATGCGGGTAAATTATATTTTGGCAAACTCGTAGAGAACTGACGGTAGCCTAATGGGCCTGTAATTCTTTCGGTTTTTTGTTATCTCCCTTCTTAAGAATTGGAATTATGTTGGCGCTTTTGCCAGGCTATGAAAAATTTTTAGTTTTAACCCATTCCGAAATTATACAAGCTTTCCAGTAGATTACCCGCCTTTCTTCAAAAATACAGTTTTGCCGTCGTCACAATGCAGTTTTTCCAATTGTCGTGCGTTTGAGAACATTTCTAATTTTCTCATTATTTACGAGTGGAAAGCGCACGCTGAGCTTCTATGCTCAGTAGTTCTCTTGTTTAGAATCGTTCCCTGGTGTAGAATCGCTCTGCTAGCTTTATAATCTTGTACAAGCGTAATGTTACTCTGCTGGTCTCTGACTGCGTACATATTGTTTTGTCATTTTGTCTATGTCCTACCGCTGGGCACACCACACTACCTGTACCTTCCCCCTTCTTTTTCTGTCTTCCTCTTTTTTCTGATTGTTCCCCTTTCCCCACTGCAGGATAGCCATACCAGGCCGTAGCCTGGTTAATATTCCTGCCTTTCCTTTACCTTTTTTTCTCTCTCTCTCTCTTGTTTTGCCGATGGCTTGCTGCCTCATAATTGCTTCCATGCTTGCCTCTGTCTGCAGCGTTTCGTCTATCAGTTCAATGTTATATATGCCCCTTGTCGCTTGTTTTACTTCTGATATTCTGTTTCGACAGTATCATCATCATCATTATCATCATCATCAAGGGATAAATTGATTGCAGTTAGCACAGGACCGGGATAAATGCAAATTAATTGGAGAGGCCTTTGGCCCCCAGTGGGCGTAGATAGGCTGGGGATGATGATTCACTTTTGAATAGCATGGGTAATTTAATTTGATCGGCTGTACTTGACGGTTTCTTCTTCCTTACATTTGGGCCCATTTGTTCCTTCGATTTCTTTGTTTTTTTTTGTTTCCTAACACGTTGCTTCTCTCAGAGCTGCTGTTGATTGTCCCATTGGAGATTTTCTGATTCTCTGAATAAAAATACGCTAAAATTCACATTATTTTTTACTAACGCGTAACATTCCTATGCTCCCTGTTTACATAGTGAGTTTTTGAGAGCAGATATGACTTGAGTATAGAAAGATTCTGGTTGATTTTATTGGCATTATTTGTCTTTTATTTATTTTCACCGATAATGTAAATGTTTAGAACTATAGCAATGAAGTGCCTCATTTCGCCAATTATGTACTTTTGCGCAGGCACTGGGGTAGTAGAGGACTGGTTTGCTTTCGCTTTTTATTTTTCATATTTTTATTTGCGATTTTTGATTTTCCAGGTCCATTTTAAGAGAATATTTATTTATTCTGTTTTCAATTTCTTGGTTTCTCTGCGCTTTGGCACCGAATAACTCTTTTTGCATTCTTTGCTTTCACTTTTTGCATTGCATTGTGAAGACATGGCTTGACAGATTCGTCACCGCCGTCTTCCGCATGGTGGACCCGTGGAGCGTCTACCGCTACACGACGACTACTACGAAACCGGGAGCTCCTCACGTGGCATAAGCCATGCGAGAGCCTGGACACCACCCGGTAATCGCCGCAGCGCAGGCGCCCCCGTGCGATTGGTATTTCTAAAGCAAAATTGATACTGGTCTCGTCGAGCGGTTTCGCATCGTTAGGAATTTTACCTTCATTTGACTGCTGCTGCGCAGCACGTGACTCATTTAGCCAAGCTAAGAATAAGACCACGTTCGCGACTGGCGCCATCACTTCTTGCTTGGCGCCTGCTCTCTCCACAGCTGGTTCACAACTGACCACGGACTCGCCGTGTGCATGCGAGCTCGGCCATTGACGAGATGAGGCTGGGCGGTCTTCCAGCGTAGTGCGGTATCTGGAGGGTTTCAGCTGGAGGCGTGAAGCCGCGTCTGACCACCTCGCGGATATCGCCCGACAACCCGTTTGGCTCGCAAAACGCCTGAAGCGGGACGCCAACCCTAGACAAAGGATAAATTTTTGGGACGAAAGGTACAAAAATTGCCCCTATATCAAAGGTTTACTAACTCAAACAAACTATTAACCATGATAGGCGAGCTTTGGCTTCGCATATTCATGTCAGCTGAGCTAATCCGCAGCCATTTTTTTTGCTAAAGACACTGCACCAGGGTCGTGCCGCGCGCTTTCCGCAGTGACTCTGGGCTGTCACCCCGCCGCACGCGCACACGTGGGCTAGTGTTTGCGGTCTACTCTGGACGAATTAGTGTCAGCCTAAGCAGTTCTGTTGTTAATAGCGAAAGAGCGCAAACCGTGTAACCCCCAGCATTTTTACAGATCCATCACGGGCAAAAGTAACTTAACTGTCATTTTAATAGCGTAAATGAAAATTATTGATCGAACACAATTCGGAAACACCAAAAAATAGGACACATTGTCACCAGCAGGCGTTCAGGTGTCTGTCCCTGGGATAAACAATTTACGCCGCCTGGTAGGTTTTCCCCTCTACCTAATGAACATAAATGCTTACATACACTGGAAAAAATTAATATCTTACAAAAAAACTCACGAAATAAATGTATGTATTTTTGGCTTGCCCGAAAACAAAGACTAAACTGAAAAACGAAAGCGTGGAAAATTTACACACTCCCTGGCTCCGCCATGACCGAAGACGGAGGCGGCGAATCTGCCAAGCCATCTCTTCACAATCAGCACGTGGAGACCGCCACCGGAGCAGCTGACGCAAAACTGAATCTCTACTGAGGAGAACACGGGTACAATAGGATTTGGCGCTTGTGCCTGTGACGTCGTGAGACGACGACGAAAGGGATGCCGGCGATTGTACTGAAAAACATGAGTAGATACTTCCATGGTCTTGGCGTTAAGGGTGTCATCCAGATGGGTTTGCCCAGCCGGAATACCGTTGATGGCTCTCCCCTGTTTGTGTGGGGAGAAGCTAGGTCGACCTCCAGCTCTGGTGTTTCTCCAGCCTAACACTACTTGTGCAAGGTCTGCCGAGATGCAATTTTTGGAGTTCTTTGCGGTATTTTTTTACTTTCAAAATACGTTCACTATAGATCTCCTATTAATCTGTTATAAAGATGACATGTGTTCCTTTCGCAAGTTCTAAATTTTTGTGGAAATATAGGGCGTAATGCGGTAGGCCTGTTGTCGCAATTTTTTTACTACGTTCAGGGTTCCTTACCAGCTTTTGTAGTCGAGTGTTCAATCTTGGGGGAACGTATATGATGAATATTTTTTCTTTATTTCATTTTCATTAGCATACTTGTTTTCCCATTTTGATGTTTTCCAAGATATGTTCGTCTATTTATTCTCTGTTTCCTCCTAAAAAGACAATGCTTTGTTACTTCACTGAATTCTCATTTTTTTGCGAATGCAGGGGCGTTCAGCCTGTTGCCTAGTTAGATTTTTTATATCTCCATGTCTAAAGATGCATATTTTGGTTTCGTTGTGTAAGTTTGGTAGAATTTTGACGTTAGCATTATTCTCATTGTAGGTTTCTTAAACTTGTGTTTGGCCAAGGATATTGGTTTGCGCTATTATAACTAATAAATGCTCTACTTCCGCCGTTTGTACATTTCTTTTGAAATTTACTGGTGACACAGTCCTTTAACTTTCGCAATTTTCTATTGGTATTGCCCATATTTGTTTCCGAGCAAAGTCGAGTTTTCATTTTCGGAGGAGCACAGAATATGCATATTTTTGATTTGCTCTGTTCATTTTTGCAAAATACTTGTTTTCCCACATTTTGACTTCTTGAAATTCTCTTCAACAGTTGGCATCAATTAACTGTGATAGTTGAAGGTTTTAGTAATAGAGGGCCAGGTGTGGTATCCTTTTGTGGGCCAGTTGCCTTGAGCGCATATTAAACAAATTTGAACGGGGCGGTTACATTTGGCAGGCCTGGTGCACGTAAAAGGATTACAACGGCGGGCATCTCCAAGCAAAGGGACAATGCTGCATGGTCATCGGCCCTCATCATCAGGAGATGAAAATGATGCTTCATGGGCTCTTCTAAGACAGTTTCAGCACGGCGCCGTTAGAAAATGTTTTTCTGCCTTCCGTAAGTAACTCGCAAGTGTCAGCCGCGCGAGAAATCCTCACGAAAGGGTTCCACCACCGGCACATCAAACTTAAACCCGCTTTTAAGGTGGACGGCCCGCCCCACCAAATCCCGATCGCAGATGCACTGGGCCTCACCATCGTCACATTATGCAGTGCCTAATCCACCGCAGCCAACGTGTGTGGGAATGTGGCTTCGTAAGGTGGCATGCTGCACCCGTACTTGGAGCTTCGGAAGGCGTGAGGACGTTTGGGAAGAAGGCCAGGATTAAGGGGAGGAAAGACTCCTCCAGGACTCTTAATGATGCTGTGCAAGCGCAGGGATTGGCGAGAAGAGCGGGAGGGTCTTTGGCGGTGTAGGTGGTGACGGCTTCACGTGGGTCCACCAGACACTACGGCCAGGATCCAGCAGGCCGCGACAACTGTCCGTGATGTTTCCGCATTTGCCTGTCCAACAGGACAAATGTGGTGGTGACGCCCTCTTCGTTATCCCTATTGGGTAGCTATCATGATGAAATTGGGAAACAAAGAAAGAGAATAAAAATTTTGTGGCACAAAGACGAGCAAGTGGAACGAAGCTTGATAGTCGTCGATTGCGCGTCCAAGTCTGACCTGAGATGCAGAGCCTTCCACGTGCCTATTGTGCGCCCAGTCTGATATATGTGGGCTTATGTCGATATTCGATGAGCCATGCTCGCCAGGCTTTGGCAGTATTTAAATTTCAGTACAATTTAACAGTTTTTTTTTCTAGCAGCAGATTTGTGTAGGTTCCCACCTACTGATTGCAGAAGATTTTCCCACCTTTTTTTCATCTTGCAATCCGCGCGTGCGTATTCCTTCCTTGTTGATTGGCAGTATTGCCTTATTTTTGGGTAGGTGAGCAACGTTGGAGGGCGAAATGATGTCACCGGAGAGAATCACTGCTCTGTACTTCCGACAGCTTTCACGGTGTTGATTGATTGTTAGGGTTAACGCGCCGACGCAATGCAGGCGATGCGGCGCGGCGTAGTAGAGAGCTCCGGATTAGTTTGGACCACCTGGTGATCTTTTCTGTGCGGCGAAATATCGTACACACCGGCGTTTTTGCTTTCCGCCCCTATCAGAGAAGCTGCCGCCGAGGCCGGGAATCGAACCCGAATCGTCGTGATCAGCACCACAACGTCTGGCCACTAAGCCACAGCGTCAGGTAGCTTTCACGTCGTGCTGAACGGCTTTAATGATTTCTTGGTATTTTTTGTGAACTTCTTACGTAGCGGCAGCCCTTATTTCAAGCCTGGATAAAACAGGGCAGTGCCCATGAGGGGCACGCTCATGTAAGCTCGGTAGTTTTTTCTCTTGTAACACTAGATGGAGCAACTGAAAGCTGAAACATCTCTCCTCTTGAAACCCACAACGTCGTAGCAAGCAACAGTCTTGAGGAAAGAGTCTTAATAGCGCTTCTCGCGCCATGGTGCTAGAGTGTAATCCCACTTGTTTTAAAGTGCGCCAAACGTGAGGTTTCAAAGATTGCACTACAACAGATAGCAAGCAGTGTGCTTGAGTGTTGTGACGCCACAGGATGCGACTGAAGTTTTCTGGCTTAACATTGAAAATGCATTTGATCGCTTCGCTTATTTTACATTCTTCTCGAGTCTGGACCATATCAAGGTGCTATCCACCACCAGGGAGCTCAAGGTCCTGGTGTACCACAGGGGCGCTATGCAGTTGAGTGTGAACAAACCGCTGAGGGCGTCCATCAATGCACCATGTTCGGTCCTTGAGGGTCCCCCCCCCCTTTGATTTTTTAAGCGCAGCTGTACTTGTTCGCCAATTGATCGGACCAAATGTGGTAACCTGTCGCAGCGATGTGGATAGCGGTGAGGATAGCAAGCAACATGTAGAAGAATGCTCCCACGAGGTTTTTAAGAAGCAAAGATTTTATATAGTACTGAATTTTAAGGAATCGTTTACATTTACAAACAATGGTGTGCAAAAAATTCTCTACGCGACTTTTAGGCCTGACCTAAGTACGTAATTTAAGTTGTCGCTGTTCTCAATTAAACGTGCATTTCTGCTTGATCTTTGGGATTACAAATAAAAATCCGCACTGAAAAACGACAACTTGTAGCGGTGCCCCATATTAACAGGGTTCCAAATTCGAAACTAACAAGTTCCCAGTAGGTGGCGCGAGCAGTGGAACACAGGAAAAAAATTACACCATCCTCCGGTGGGGAACCCTGTGGAGATGCGAAGCACCATGGGGGTTCCATGTGGTTCATTGTGTTGTTTCATTTATCGGAGCACGAATGGGAACGTAATGTGCACCCTATGATGTTTCACATCTACGCTGACGGGACTGTTGGTTCCGGTCGAACTCATCATACAACGACGTAGCAGAATCGGCGCAGAAGTTCTCCCCGAGAAGACTGAACGGGCGCGCGCAGCGCGCACTTGTACCATTGGCTGGTGAGGGAGGGAGAGGAAAAGAGGGCGCGTTCAGCGCACACATTCTGTGTTCGCTGGCGAGGGAGCGGAGAGAGGGAGAGGGCACGTGCAGCGCGCACCTGACTATCGCTGGCGAGGGAGAGTGAGAGAGGAGGAGAGGCGCTGCGGACGGGGCACGCAGGAGTGACATACCCCGAGCAAGAGATGCTCCGCGTCTCAAATAAATTGCCGCGAACGGGAATCGACCGGTTTGCTTTGAGAAGTTGTTGCGAGGTCCCTTGTACACTTCGTTGCCGCCAGTACTCACCAGACTCGGAAACCACTTTCACTGAATAATGTCCGTGTCTTCAACACGTCCTCACTAGAGTACCGTGAAGCTTAGCTTTGCAATTAGGAAACGCCAGGCAGCTTCGCAGGTAGCATCGCGTTCGCGACATTACGTCGTAAAGCTCAGGTAAATTTTTGGCATTGGCATTCAAATATGTCTACCCATTTGAAGAAATGGCTAGATTGGAGGTTTTTGTTTATCTAGGAGTTCAAAGTGGAGGCAGATGTGCTAATGCGGATTATTTGCTGTATTTTGTCACTATAAGTACCAAACTTTTTTCACACAGTTGACATCGTAATACAGTTTGCGTGGTAGCAGAAGGCCTGGTAAACTGGGGAAGGCGAGTGGAGGTCAGGACCCGAGACCACCCGAACATCCCAGACATTTTCACAAACTTTTAATAAGACACTTGGCCCGTGAGGTTTATAATGGTAGGGTGCACTACTGGCGTAAGCGAGCTCAAAAGCCACGCGAGAAGCCTACAAAGTGAGCGGATCTGCTTTGTCTGTCTTTGCTGAGGCAAATACAAGCAAATTTCGTGGGGAGCAATTGTTTTTTGCCATGCAGGTACGACATTATTCCCGGGTGATCCAGCACCAACTTCGTCTAGCCTCCACGCTATATTTATGGGACTAAAGTGTGGAGGTTGTAGGTCCAGCCGAACAAGTCTTCCTGCCAGTTGAGCGGGTGGGCTATCGGACTGACAAATTTTTTTTAGAGAGCTCATCATTCGGTTTTTATATTTTCAGGATCTACTCAATACATACTTGAGAACTCTGTATCAGTTTGCTTTGGTTGAGCTTTTCTGGGTTCTGTTGCTGCGTGCGGCCGCCAGAGTGGTGGCCTTCACTGCTGCCGAACGAAAGGGGCCGATGCCGTGAAGTTTCTGACTATGCGCTTTCCTCTACAGTATTTGAATGGTGTTTTATGAATTAATTAGCATGAAGATGTATTAGCGTCAAACAATCTATCCGCAACCTTTTCTTAAACACGTGAGGAGAATGCCAGTAGGGCCAGGTGTGATGTCATTCCGATTTATTCGTCAGGCTAACACAGTATTGCAAACACGTGAATGGGAGAACGACGTTTATTTCTTCTGTGGGACACGAACTGTATACCGTGAAACGCACACCAAACAGTAAATCGTGATTTCAAACACTTTTAGAAGGGGCTTTGTGTATGTTCTTCACAGGGCTATGTACAGAAATGTCGCCTAGAGCACATAAGTATTTGCTACCCGGCAGTAGAAGATAATGAAGGTACACCTTTGAACATATTGTGGTCGGGGCTGCAGAGTATTTTACGTCGGGGCTCAGTCTAGGTCGATGGCGATTTAGACGATTCACCGACATGGCGCTCTGTCCACGAATTAGATATCAAGGCACTCTGAAGAACATAACTCGCGCTAATGCTTTCCCAATGACTGCAGAGTATTGAGCCACTGGCAGTGATCAAAGCTTTTAAACACGGTAACACTACATGGTTATCATCTCGCCTCTCTCTAAATGTTTTCAATTTCCAGTACACTCCCCTGCCGTACCTGGACATTCGCGACAATGAAAAAACAGGAGCCATCACGGAGGTTAGTCACTGGGCTCCTACGTTAGATCCCAGCATTAATTTCATTGTGAATTCAGGCGTTCGTATTTACTCTTTACAGTGGTGGCCATTTTGCTGGCTGGAGAACCACTGCAACAACAGCTATTCATTTCGCACGAAAGGCCACCAATTGTTCTGCCCTGAAAAATTCTAAAATATACTTACGACTCGGATGTCCAGTAACTTGTCAGGCTTTGGCTCGACTCTGAGTGTGGTGAGCTCAATCTTGAGTGCGTTGTGTTGAACCGAGCTTGTTTGCTTTGGAGTCCGCTCATTACCGCGTAGCCGTCCTTGTAAACCTTTACAGTTATAGTCTGGGTGCCTTGAGCTTCAGTCACCGTCCCATAATCGATGTTATCAGTCTTTACTCGTATGCTGAAAGATTACGTCTAGTTAAAACGCGATATCCGAAAATTTATGGGGACATCCGTATTTCACGATAAGTTGCAACAATGAATATTGTGTCCCATTACCTTTTGATTCCTCCTTTTATTGCTAATCTGCGCGAATCAAGCGATCGGTGCTCCACACGTGTTTTAAGCTCTCAATTTCAGAGGAATACCATAGGGCGCTATCCTCGAAAATCTAAAAAAGTAGCTTACCCTCAGTCTTATGGAATAGGAGCAGAAGTTGAACTTTCTTGAGAAAACAATAGGAATGCAGTGGAGACTAATGGCGAACGAACGACTCGAAGGCCAGCAAAGCCAACGCCGATGTACCTTATAAACATCCGGTGGAAGTTAACTCAAAGCGAACGAACACACGCACCAACGCACGCAAACTTAACGGTTTTAGGAGGCGTGAAACATATGGGTTAGTAAGAAAACCTGACAAGGTTGCGGAAAGCCTGGTTGGTCCGCCGGAGGAATGATAAAGGTTTTCGAGAAAAAAGCTTCGGCGATCACTGTTTTAGTGCCCCCTCGATTTTTCAATACCCAAAATTGTCTTAATAGTGCAATTGGATTTAAAAAATGAGTTTTTAACCTTGTTTTTGTTTTTATTGCACGTTCGCTGTTATTTGCCACATGAGGCTCTAATTGTGTGCATTGACTCTGAAAATTTCCGACATAGAAATTTCCAAATGTCCTTGTGCGACAGGGACTTTTCACGTGAGGTCTAGACATAGTAGTTTTCTATATCGTTCTTCAACCGGCGGTTTCAAGAGAGCGCCGTGTCGTCATGGTTTTTCGAATGCTGTATCACGAGATGACCTGCACATGTACGCTTTCTACTCGCAGGCAGCAGCAACCCTGGCTCGGCTGGGCTTGAAGACATGCATTGTACCAGATCAAGAGCAGGTGTGTAGCGCTACCAGCGCCCCTTGCACCGCTGCGCATATGAGAGACGCTGGGACGAACAGGTGGCGCCGCCAATGAAGCAGCGCCGGGTAGGCCAGTGAGCCTATTGAATACACGTCCGCCCTGATCCTGCCAGCGCACTGCGCGATTCTTATACCATAAAGACGTTGATACGCTGGTGGTTTAACAGGCCGAAATGCCACCTGGACTCTGAGGTTACCAACAGGAGGCTGTCACCCGTTTCCTTAAATTAGGGTGCACTGTCAGAAGATATGGGGAGTCGACTCAAGCGAGCCAACAAACCCAACCGAATCCACAGGGCACAGGTGATCGAAGGGGGGTGGCCGTCTGATGTGCGGCTTTCGCCGACCAGAGCGGCAAGAATGAGTAAGAGCCTTGAACGAAAACAGCACAACGACTTATATTTATACAGGCAAGTTACAAACACAAGCACGAGGTAACGGATTGATAATGACAGGCAACTTAGATGGAATTCAGATACAAGAAACAGTCCAATAGACCAAAATGATACAACAGGAGCGTTAACAAATGAATATTACGAAGCGGAGCAGTTTAACTAAAAACAAAACGAACAGTTCGATGCTTATGAGAGACAGAGTCCCAGCATATTCACCGACCGGGCCGGACGATGCACCGCTGTCGAAGCGATTCGGCTACCTGGAAGCGTGGCTTCGCTGTAGGCCAGGCCGTCCGAGACGATCACGGTGATTCGAGGCCCGGGAGTACGTTGGAGTCCTCCAGGGCGCGGGTCGCCGATGGTGTGATGCACAAACTGACAGGTGCCGTTGTCACATCACGACTGCCAAACGCAAGCTAGTTTGCTTAGGCGTGGCTCGTCCTTTATAAACCGTGCGGGCGCGGAGAGGGAGAGCACAACACACAACGCGCCCGCCGCCGTCAGCGAATAACTTCACTCTTCTCCCTTCTAGAATCATCGACGCTCTTTAGCACTGGCAAGGTCACCCGTGCCTCCTCGAGAGTGCTCGAAGTGTCGGTGTAAGTTTGAGCGGCGGAGCTTTTTATTTTGGTATTTTCTTGCCGGCGAGCCGGTGACTTGGTCGTGTTACCGCCTCTTCGTTCGCGAAAGTTCCAGCCTTGTCTCGTGGTGTATAGAAACCGAACTGAATGAATCGACGACTGAAGAAGAGTTAGGCGCTGTACAAAAAAACGGAAATCTATACGATACTTTTAGACGTCGTACGCTCGAGTTTGTTGACGGAGGACTGAAACATTTAGTCAAACCACCCACGGATATAAACGAGCATGACATATTCACTCAGAGGGGTTACCAAAGCTGCTGATATCGTTACCGCATCCTCGGGCTCAGACGCGCAGCGCCTCACCCAACTGATCCCGTTAAAGCCAATATCAACGCCAAGCACGCGTACTCTCAAATCAAGGCAGAATTTTCGCTGCACCCTGGTGCAGCAAGGGTACCCAAAGGACTTGCGAATGAGTGCGTCGTGTACAAGTCACAAGGCAGAACCGAGAGCAAACCATCACCCGAGGGTCATGCCTATGGGCACAAAATGTTCGACCTTTACACTCCATGGAGATAGTTAAACACCGAAGTTTAAAGGGGCGGAAAACAGCGTTTACCTTAAGGCGTATCATGAAGAACTAATAAGGTGTTTGCAAACTGTGTTAAGGAAATGATTTTTGAGTTTGGGTGCAACTTTGGTCCACGCAATGAAGGCAAGAGCAACATTGGGCTAGGTTTTATATGATACGAACCTGAACGCCATCCATGAATCTTCTCAAAACCTCTACAACTGTATGGACTGCAAGTTCAGCACAACCCCAGAGAGCACAGAAAGTATCTGTCCCACGACCGGTCCGTCTATTGCCGGTTTGTGGCGTGTCCGGCCAGCATCCAGGTTTTGGCAGCCACTGTTCAGCCGTAAAAAAGACAACATTTTGCTTCCAGCAATTCGGTATTTCTCCGGCTACCCGTGTTCAGACACACAGCGGCAACGTACATGGTACCAGATATCCAGTTTACTTCAGCGGTCGACGTTCAGAAGAACGGCCGACGGATGGCCATATGGCATCCGTTTTTTCATTCGGCAAACGGTGTTCAGCCGAAGCGCGGCAAGCGACCTGCCGCAGAATATTTGTATTGGTGTGGCATTTTGTGTTCGGAAGAAAACCAGCCTGAGTGCGGCTGCCGTGCATTCGCTCTCTGTACGGCGAACCATGCGTCCGGCGGCAGAATATTCGTTTTTCTTCGGGCAAACTGGGGTAATAAAGGAGACCGGCCTACGTACGGTCCCAGAATGTACGCTTTTCATTCGGTTAAACGGTCTTTGGCCGGATCAAGGCAAGCGAACGGCCGCAGAAAATTGGCAACCGGTGTTCAGCTGGAAATGAGCCGACGTAAAGTCTAACGTTATCCGTCGTTACTTTGGTAAGCGGTGTACAGCCGAACAACGGCACGCGTCAGGGCGCCGAGAACCCATGCACTTCTGGAAACTGGCGTTTTAAAAAAGCCGTTAGGGAGCCGAGCGATGCAAACGCGTTTTTCATCCGCAAGGTGTTTCTACGCTTTAAATGAAAGAACTTCGTTTGTCAAGCAGTAATGAGTGGTTCTAGGTGAACGGGCAAGGTGCAAGGAGTCACTGGACATTACCAGAGAACCTTTTGGGCCATCGAAATGCCATTATTCCACAAGAAGACTGTGCACACCAACGGGTAAGCTAAGCTCGACAGTCATGCCGCTACGCGCCTCACCGCCGCTTGTGAGCTTCAGCGCGGTGTTATTCGCCCCGAGAGAAATGGAGAGCATTGGAAACATCAACTCGGCATAGTTGTCCAACTCGAGATGGCCCTGGTTCGACGAAATTAACTGGTCTAAAAAATCACGCCATATCCACGGAATGAATGATGATAAGTGGGGCGAAGCTCGAGAGGGGAGATCATCGGTAACCGTAACTCTCCCGTGAAAGTTCGCCCATTACATCATTAAGAAAGACGTAAGACTGTGTGCGTACATTCTACAAATCAACTTTTATTTTGTTCTTTATTTTGTTCTTGTTTGTTTGTTGTTGTTGTTGTAGGGTTCGTGAGGCTGCAAGCAAGCGCTCGTATCGGCAGGCAAACCCCGATGCAGTGAGAGCTCGCGAGGCGGCTGCAAAACGCATCAAGCGAGCTCAGCCCGAAGCTGCCGACGCGCGGTTTAAGCGCGACTTTCTAGACGAGATGCTTCGGCCTCTCTTTCGCGCACGGCGGGATCCTGTCGGCGAGCGCGCCCTCCGCTCCGCAGCCTTGTCAACAACCACCTCCTCCATCCGGTGACTCGTTGCGAAAGAGGAAGCGCGTCAACAGCGATTGCCTTTTATAGTGTCAGTGACGTGCGAGTGACGTCATCATGACGTCCTCACACCAGCGCCACCTGCGAGTGAGTCATCGAACTAGGCGGTCACGTAGCGCACCTGCGAGTGAGTCATCGAACTAGGGGTCACGTACCACGAGACACAAGGGATGGACTGACCCACGGCTTTAGGAGCTTCGCCCCTAAAAGGCGTCGAGCAAGCGGCCATCACGCAGAAGCTCAACCGGCGCCATATCAGGAACTCCCAACCAAAGAAAGGCAAGAGTCGCAAAAGCGCAAGTTACCTCTTATTTTTTTGGGTTTAATAATGCGGCAAAAAACAATGTCGCATTATATTTTTCGTACTAAATATATCAGAGGCTAAGCTTGTGCAGTTTGTAGGCTCAACTTCATGCCCTGCACTGTTTTTGTATCTTATTTTATGACTGCTTATTTAAAAAAGTGTTATCTTATCTTCGCGATAACAACAGAGCTTTGTCAATGACGAAGCGTGATTTTAAAGTACTTGCGGTGTGTGATGCTGAGCTCAGCTACACTTGGGATACAGATTGCTATGTTGCAGAAAGTGCGCATGGGCGACAAGAAAACAAGTGTACTTCTATGGTGTGCTGGTGTTCCAATAAAGTTAGTTTAGAGTTTGCGCTCGTCCCGTCCATTCTGCATGTGTTATTTTTTCGCGCTAGGCCAGTGTTTATTTACCAACCTGAGCCAACTCGCCCAAAAACAAGCTCTTCCAAATGGCGGGTTTGTGCTGTTGGCAGCGCGACTATGTCATCTGCTTGCGCTGCAATTAGTGGTCCTCCTACCCGCCTCAGTACAGTTAACGTACTGTGGCTGGACTCCAATACCTGTAGCTGGCCGAACTTCCAGCAGCTTTAGTCCGGCTGGAGTCCGACGACCGCATCTCGGCTGACCTCCGCTGGCCGTACTTTCGGCCGCACACGGGCGGCTTTCGATGGCCGGAGCCCAACGGCGGGAATCTGGCCATAGGAACGTAAGCCGATGGAATGGCGGACGGAGACTGGCCGTTCGATAGCCTTGGAAGTTCGGCCGTGCACGGCCCAAAAGGCCCAATTTGGAAACGGGCCGTACACGTCTACCGGAAAAAGGCCAGATGAAAAATCACTGGCCAAAGTACATCGGCTTGAGTTAGGCCGAATGGTCCTGTGCTGCTGGGATGGTGCCGCTTGCACTTGGCCTCGCATGCCCGGTCATTCAGAAGCTGGTGGAATCGAGGCGGCCATCAATCTCCCGGAGCCTTTCGAGGTGCCATTCTTAGTTTTACAAGCCACATTCTGCCGCCACGCCACGTCACGATAGGCGAGTGCACAGTCCCTTGAGGCTGCTGTAAGTCACACTCACTGTGCGGAAGAATCCGACCTTCTCTTTTCATTTTCTCTCTCACGCATAACTCGTGTGCACCGTGCGTGAATGCTTCGAGAGTTGCCATGTCCCCAAAGAATTTTACTTCCATTTCAGAAAACCAGAACTTCTCTTCCACGTCCTTATAACTCATCTACAGCTATGTTTTTGCGTGTGCGGACTCATCCGTCTTGAATGTATGGGTGCGATAAAATAGACGCGAATGGTGCCCTATGTTTGCTATGCACCAGCCTGCCTTTTCTGCTTTTCCACTTCCCCCCAACTCACGCTTATAAGCTACTGCTATATACACCCACATGCATTTTGTTCCCAATACTCCCTTGTCAGTAACTTGTTCGTCGTCGCGAGGCAATAAATGGCGTCAGAAGCGGCTACCCGACAAAATGGAACTTTTGAAGCTACCAGAAATACTGCGCACCGACCAGCGACACAGGCAAGACCTGGCAGCTTTTCAAGCAGAAAACTGGAACAATACCTCACGATGGTGCTGCCCCATAAGAAGCCCCCATCGGATGCTGCAAATACAGCGATGCTGCTGAGCCATGCTGGAGAGGAGGGCATCGAAATCTACAGCGTAGCATTTCAACAAGCTAAGAAGAACCATAACTCCGCCGGCCGTCGTGAATAAATGCGAGGACTACTGGGTATGCTTGGCGAAATGAAGTCTGCGTGCATATTCAGGAGAAGAACACAGCTGGAGGGAGAAACTTTTATGCTACTTCTTGCGAGACGTAAAGAATCAAGCGTGGTTAGGCAACTTTGTTACCTTCACCAATTCCATTGATTCGCAACCCAAATCGTCCTTGGCTTAGCCAGCAGCAGCCCCGTGTAAAACTGCTACGGTCACAACCCAACTGACGTAGGCGAGTGCTAAGCAAAGCTTCAAGGTAGCCGAAGCAGCAGCAATCCAGAATGAAGCATGGGCGACCAAAAGGTACACTGCATCCAGTGCGCCAAGCTGAGCAGCAAAAAAAAACAGTATGACGGTGCCGCACACGATATGGCCTCCTCCAGAGGCCATGACGGTGCCCGGATATGTTAGACTGCTAAGGGCATGTTAGGACAAAAACCCTTCCCTGCCTGTTGCGGGAGGGCTGAACAAGTCGGCAAGCTAAAAAAGCGCCAACGAAGACTTGACTGCCTCGACATCGGCTGCAACAGCGTGGGGAGGCGGTAAGACTGGATCGTAAAGACGTTCAATTAGCATAGTAAAAGTATCCATCGAAGTGTACATCGACCCCAGGAAAATCTTCTTCCTTTGTCGTGTGCAAGACGATGCAACCGAAGCCCCCCTCAAGCACTGTCGCTCAATTCTGCGTTTTAAAGTGGGTGCGAAATCAAACACGTTGGGGTTAACAGCGTGGAAGTGACCATTGGCGAGCAGTGCCGAGCGCAAGAATTTTTTATCGTTAAAATGGATCTACGGACGTTACTTGCGCTGCAAAGAAAGGAGCGGCCGGGTTGGCTTGCTCGTAACGCGGACGTAGTGGCGACAAACAGTTCTGAAGAACTGGGGCAAGAGCTCAACCACATTTTAAAGGCACCGGTTTGCGGACAACGTCAGTAAAAAATGAAGCTTTGGGACGAACGCAGTTCCCTGGTGCGCGAAGCTCGAACGCTTCCGTTGGCGTTGAAGGAGCTTCTGCGCAAGACGTAGGACGCATGGAACAAGGTGGCATCATAGTCAAAGAAAATAAACCAGCAGACTGGTTGAGCCATTTGTTATAGGTTAAAAAAATACGGGAACCTTAGAGTATGCATGGACCCGAGAAGAATTAACGCGGGCCTAAAAAGAGAACCTTACGAAATGCCCAGCCGCGACAACCTAGGCGCAGACCTGTCAAGCGCAAAATTATTCACCCGCCTTGAATCTAAGGCCTGGGTTCACGAAATGCCTCTCTACGATGAAACTTCAAAGGTTTGCTGCTTTGCCACTCCTTTTGGTAGATCTTCTTGAGGCTACCGTTCGGCATCTTGTCCGCGTTGGAAATATTTGAAAAGATCTTGTGCGAAATTTAACATGATAGTGGTATATGCCCGGATCCAAGAAGATCCGAGTGACGTCATATCCGTAACGGAATGACATTACCAGAAAAACGCGGCTGCGCCAGGATTCAAGCCGGATGCTCCGTTGCTGGCACGGTAGGTGCCAGGCGCTCTACCGACTGCGCTACGAACTGAAGCTAAAGACAGGCCGTAAGAACGCGCCATATATCTTTCTTATAATAGCCTCTATTTCCATGGTGCTGCTGTCTAAGAGAGGGGAAGCGAAGTATTGCATCACGATGCTTTCCAGCTCCGGCAGTTGGCGCTAGCTGAGCTCGTGACAACACAACCGTCTGCTGTACATTCGCGAATGCGACGCGGCAGCAGGTTGTGGCTCACCTAGCACACACACAAGACAGCCTCGCAAATCATGTTCTTTCGCTGCAGCGGATCGTGAGTTCAAAAAACGATTAGCTGGCCACCCGTTCGGTTTCGTTCGAATCGTTTGCAAGCGCGTGTGGTTGATTCGGATTTTCGCAGTGCTCCAGGGCGGCAATCCAGGGTCTACAGTTGATAAGTCTGACGGGGCCGTACCGACGAAATATAAACAGCAACGTGCAAGTTCATATCGATGCAGAATAAATATTCAACTGACCCTGTGAAGGCACATGCCACTTTCGTTCTTTAACGATTCGTACGAAAGAGGGAGCAACCACATTTTTTTTTACTTTCTGCCCAGCGTTCACGTCTATGTTGATGATATTCTTGTCTGTGGGAGTCACACTAGCAGCATCATTCGCAGTTAAGGACAGTGTTCGAAACGGCGAAACGGGTGGGCCTAACCTTTAACCGCCGACAAATGGAAAATAGGCATCCAGGAAATTGAATTTCTGGGTGGTGTGATATTGTGATGGAATCAAACCTAACCGCGCCTTTCTGGATAGCATAAGACAGATGTCTGTCCACCTCGGACAACTTGGTGGGAGCATTTGGTCGGTGGTCGCAAACTTGTTTTCAAAATACATTGCTTTTTGCCGACAGAACATCAGCCCGGCGTAGCTAACCCAGCCCTACGCAATATTTTAGTGGACACCTAACCACGCAAAAGATGGCAAGAAATTTCCGCGCTCTGTGCAAAGAGCCACTTCTTGTAATATTCAGACCTAACCAAGGAAACCAATGTGACGTGAGATGCGTGAAAAGAGGAGTAGGTTCGGCACTTCTGCAGCACCATGACTGTAACTGGCGTCCGGTGGAATACACATCGGGAATGCATACATCAGCTGAACAGCGCTATTCTCAGATAAAAAAGAGGCACTGGCTACTGAATTTCATTATCTTATATATCGGCTGAAGACGATCTTACCCCGCACCGAGGCACCTTGAGCTATCTGGGTGACGGTATTGGCGACACCGCAGACCCCTGAGCCCCTATACTCACGCTGTAACCGACCATGGTAATGAGTTTTAAGGTGAAGGGTAGTGTAGCGATACAATCATCATCGTCACCATCAGCGCCCTATCATCATCACGGTGCTTGGCCGGCGTCAGCAGTGCAACGCGACAAGAGATGAACGTGGAGTCAGCAGCTGGCCGGCCACTCGTTCTGGCCGGACCTACGCGACCTAAATAAACGTAGGAGGCCACAGCACCCAACCAGTTCTGCTTACTACATGTAGTGACCCGGACGTTCCTTACAAGTAGTGACCCGGGAGTTCCGCGCCATATACCTGGCCTGCTGACCACCGACATGGCGACGTGGGGGGACCCGCCGATACCGGTGTTCGACACAAGCCACGGCAGAGGATGGTCCTTCAAGTTCGAGGCTATTCTCTGGCTCAATCACGTCAGTGTACAGCCTCTGAAGCAACTCCATCTTGTGGGAGACGCTTCCGCTAGAGCTCCGCCATGCCCTACGATTGTTCATGCTGCCGTGTTCGCGAACTACGGCTTCAGCGACAACGGCTTTCGGGCCGCAGCGGAAACAGTACACGCACGCAACGCGCACGCTCTGCAGCCCCACATTGTACCCTCTGCGCCATCGCCATCGTCCGCAGGCCACTAGTGTCGGCCCCCTAGACGCCATCTGCAGCGCGGCAGCCGCGCCTTCCACGACAGGACTGGCGGCCAACGACATCACGGGCGTCCGCCGACCACCGCGCGCATCACCCGCTGCTTTTCACATCCTACGCGTTTTGGCACCGGTGAGCCACCCATTATTGTGGCGGCGACGTCTCTTTCGCCTCAGCCGCCAACACAACCGTCCTCCACAGACGCCGGTCACGCACCCGCGATGATGATTGGGCGCTGATGGTTACGATGGCAACGGTTGTCGCTACAATAGAAACCTCAAACGGTGGCCGTCGGAGCCCAGCTCAAGCTCCGGCGGATGGGCTCCCGGTCTGTTTACCAAGCAGGAAGCTCCAGGGACCCCTTCAGGTATCAGGGTAAGGCTGACGAAGAAAGTACCCCCGTGCCCTGTTTTTATACATTGCTGTATGGTTTATTTCACAATCCCCCAAACCCAATGATCGGCCACCTAAAGGGGGCCGCACCGAAGTATCCTATCCACCCTTTCCGACCATGACTGATCCAAAACCTGATAACTACCCACACATCTTGGTAATTGAATCTCTTGAACAAACAAGGCCTATTGCTTCACAGTCCGTGTCCTTGATTTCGAAGTTCTTAGAAAGTATTATAGGAGATCTTTTAAAGCTAAGAACCAAAGAACTGGCGAGATCTTGGTCGAAGTACACAATCAACAGCAGGCCACAAAACGCCTGAAGCAGACCCGAATTACCGTCCTTGAAATCAAGGTCACGCTTTACCGCAGCCTCCACAGCTCACAGGGCGTGATTCTCGGAGCCAGATCTAGCACAAGAGACAGAGGCCGATCTTCTTGAAGGCCGGAAAAGTCAAGGTGGGACGGGCTGTCAGGAGCATAGCCATAAGAAGAGAGATAGTACCCACAAAACATATCATTCTGACATTTCATTGTTCTGTCCTTCCAGACCACATCAATCTTGGTGTCATCCGGTGCTCCGTTCGAGTGTACATTTCGAACCCGCGGCGCTGTTTCAAGTGCCAACGGTTCGGGCATGGTACTAACTCGTGTCGCAGCGAAATTACCTGTGCCAAGTGTACCCGACATGACCTTCCCACATATAATTGTAGTTCACAACAACGCCTCTGCATTAACTGTCAGGGCCCACACGCGGCGTGCTCCTGAAAATGCGAGACGTTTCAACTTGAGAAGAAAATAATAAACATCAAGGTCACTGAAAACATCACCTTCCCGGAGGCGCGGAAGAGGTTTGCCTCTTTCCTCTGGGGAGGTATGCCGAGGCGGCTCGACGGGGGCCGGAGCGGCGTTTTGTTTCGGCGGAGACCCAGTACCACGAGTCGGACCCGGGCCCGCACCAGCCCCCCCTCGGGTTGCCTCCGTGGCCCGTCCCGCCACCGCGCCACTCATTGAGTCAGCAGCGGCTGTGGTGGCAACCTCGTCTGTTGGGATGCCGCTGCATTCACTGCTTCCTCTCCACCGGCCCAATATACACGCACGGGAACCGAGGAGGTGGAGATGGAGGCAGCCGTAGCGACCCCCTTCCCCGCTTCACTGCATGTGCCATCTGTGGTGGTCCCCACGCCCTCGGCACTGGCAGCGCGGGCAAAGAACACCCGAAAGGGTACCTAGCCCAGGGGCCAGGCTGCTCGGCCCCCCCTTGCCTTGAGATGACGACATGGACTTGGAGCCCTTCCGGCTTTCATCACAGCGCAAGGAACAGGCTGCGACGTCCAGGTCAGTAGAGAAGGTAAAAAATTAGCCGCGTATCTGCTCCTTTCGTTGCAAATGCCGTCAAAAGACGATAGTCTTTATCCGCTTTTGCGAGAGTAAATGCCTCCCTTCGTTTTCCCGCTCACCTCTCATGTTGTTCCTCTCGCGTCGCGCTCCTCCCAATGTAAAGACGTCCAAAGTTTTGCTTAAATCATTTTAAATTTTCCCGCGTTCCACTGCTCCAAACCGGGTTTCTCGATGCGAACGCTGCCGTACGGCGAAGACGCGCGTTAATCGAGGCGTCCTACTTCAACGTTTATAGAACCGCGTTTCCCTACTCCACGTGCGTTGCAAGCAGACGTGGAACCTATCTAGTGGAACCTTGCGTAACTGTTGCCGGTTGATTTCTTAAAATGGCGCCAGAAGCTATAGTGGCGCGGGCGACAGCAGGCGACGGCGGAGTGAATTCTTTATCTGCAGTTGATGAAGTATTTAATTTCACAAAACTCAAGCATGTTTGATTTTTTTATAAAGGAACACTGCAAATATCACTTCTGTATTGATTTGTTGTCTCATATTTGCGTAATGTCTTGTTCTTCTTCAACAATGTTGACAAGTATGAACATTACACCGGACATAGACGGGTAGATTTAGCTGTGACTATATAAGACTATATGCGCGGCATTGTTTTGCTTTGGCCGGGTGGCTGAATCGAGTCACAGACAGACAGACGGACAGACAGACAGACATACAGACATACAGACAGACCAAATTTCTGGGTTTAAGTAGCCCAAGAAAGACTACCGTCGTTAAAAAAACCCTTCCAGAGTCCAAGCCCCGAAGGACCTTAAATAAATAGTCATACTCCAGTAGGTAGGAACATTTAATAATAAGAAGAGAAAGTATTTTATTAAAACTGCAGAGGCCTTCTGAATAATCTGGACGACATGTACGAGAATGTGCATGCTACTCAGCCAAGTGTAGTGCGTGTATAGCAAACACATTTGAAGTCCAATCAATCAAATTTCTTAAATGGTTACAGGTTGTTCAAAAACGACAGGTATGGCAGCACACACTCTTTTTGCGGTGTGGGCATAATCTCCTGGAAATCCTTAGCACGCCACACTGTAACTCTGAACACTGTAGTTGAGGCTGTAGCAATTCGAACAATATTATTTAATTGATTGATAACCGCATGCTGCATATATATTCCTTCTGGTCTGGCACTTTCGATCTCTCACTTCGAGGCGCTCGTTGACCAGCTGCCCGAACCATAAATTCTCACAGGCGACCTTAATGCTCACAATTCTCTTTGGGGCTCTTCTCGTAGGGAGGCCCGGGTCGCCTGATAGAGAGGCTTCTAACAACCTCTGGAACATGCCTTTTCAACAATAAGCATCCTACATACCATAACATAGGACACAACACATACTTATATCGTGACTTGGCTATTGGCTCCGCAGTTCTCTTTCCTCTTCTCGAGTTGGATGTGGGCACTGACCCATACGGCAGTCACCACTTACCCACCTCAGTAACATATAAAGGCAAAGGCCATGCAGTCCATATTCCTAAAACAGGTTCAATGAAGCAAGAGCTAACTGTAATACATTTACAGAGACATCCAAGCTATACCACACATCTATTGGACACCTACACGTAGACGAAGCCGCCCAAGTACTCACGGCACCCGCCGCGGTGGCTCAGTGGCTAAGGCGTTGCGCTGCTGAGCACGAGGTCGCAGGGTTTGATTCCCGGCCGCGGCGGCCGCTTTTCTGATGGAGGCGAAAAGCAAAAACGCCCGTGTGTACGAGATTTCGGCGCACGTTAAAGATCCCCAGGTGGTCAAAATTAATCCGGAGCCCTCCACTACGGCGCGCCTCATCGCCTGCGTTGCGTCGGCGCGTTAACCCTACAATCAATCAAATTATCAAGTACTCACGGCGCACATCCTCCACGCCGCCGGAAAGTCCATTCCCCACCCCTCTGGTGCCTCTGCGCAATCAGAGGACGGCCGTGGTGGAATGAGGACTGTAGGCGGGCGCGAGAGGCCAAGAACAAGGCGTGGGGTATACTTCGTCGATACCCCACGTCGGGTAACCTCCTGTTGTTCAACGGGTAAGAGCGTTTGAAAAAACGGGTGTGCCATGAGACAAAACGAGATAGTTGGAGCTCTATCTATACTATCCATTAACTCATACACTGATACACAAAGTCTGGACACGTACACGAAAACTCAAAGGACATGAGACACACAGCCTGCCTTTGCACAGTGCAACAAGAGACACACTGGAAGACCAGGCTAACACACTCGCACAACACCTCCAACATGTGTTCAGATCGCACACTACAAAAACACTTTCATGAACACAAACTCCCAGACAAAAGAAGCCTTTACATGACAGCGACAGATCCACCACATCCTATAACTCCGAGTTTTCGCTTCATGAGCGCAGGGGTGCCTTGAGTATCTTAAACCCTCAGCTCCAGGCCCAGACAACATCACATATACAATATATAAAAACTTACACGCATACACTCTTGTTACCTTCCATTCACCTTACAACAAGATATTTCTTTCGGGGCACATACAAAGTCTTGGATGGAGGATAGTTGCAGCAGTTTTGATAGAAGGAAAGGACCCTTCCTCTCCTGCTAGCTAGCGACCCATTGTCCTGACAACCTGCCTGTGCAAGCTGTTCGAGATGATCATGTGAAGACTCGTGTACTTCTTGGAGTACAACGGTCTTCTCGAGAGCTGTCAGGCAGGCTTCAGGGTGGTTCGATATACGAACGACCAACTTGTCGCTGTTGAATCAGAAATAAAGGATGCCTTCGTGCATAAACAATTTTGTCTTACGGTGTTTTTCGACATTGAGAAAGCCTATGACACCGCTCGGCGATACGGCATCCTTTGTGACCTGAAGTAAATTGTTGTTGCAGGCAACATGTTCAACATCCTTTGTAGTTATATGTGTGGGTGGACCTTTCGCGTCAGAGGTGGTCGTGCACTGGTCAAAGGTTCGTGTGCAAGAAATGCGTGCCACAAGGTGGAGTGTTGACCTGCACTTTTTTCATAGTTAAAATGAACTCTCTTGGAAAGGCATTGCCACCTACAATCTCTTATTCAAGTATGTGGATTACGTCGAGATTTCTTTTAAATCATGTAATATGTCAAACTGTGAACGTGAAGTCCAGCTCGGCGTCAAGAAACTTGCCGGCTCGCAGTCAATAGTGATTTTAATCTTAATCCTGCAAGGAGCTCTTGTGTTCTGTTCTCCTGGAGGCGTGGGGTGCACCCGGACCCAGACTTCACTCTTAATGGAGTTTCGATTCCTGTGAACAAGGGTCACAACTTCTTAGGTATTTTATTTGAAGAAACGCTTACATTCGCCCCGCTTATCAGACAGCTTAAATGCAAATGCTTAAAAACAATAAAATATTCTCAAGATCCTCTCACATCAATATCATGAGCCGACAAACAAATTCTGCCACGCCTTTACACAGCCTTGGTGGGGTGTCGGCTCGACTACGGTGGTGTTGTGTATGGGTCGGCTACAAAAACAGCACTGAAAATGGTCGACCTAGTACTGCCTCTTCGTCTTCGCCTCTCATGCGGCGCTTTCCCCACTGGCCCTGTCGAACGTCTGTATATCGTGTGCGACAAATGGTGCCTAGGGCATCAGGGGGAGTATGTTGACTTGCTGTATGCATCTAAGATCGTGTCTCTCACCAAGCATCTTTTAATCCTATGATGAACGATACATCAAACTTACAACTCTTTTTAAACAGGCCATATATTCCTTACCTTTCTCTCTCAGAGGGAGGGAGGAAGCTGCTGGCACTCCAAAGTTCCCCCTTTCAGACACGCACAAGACACCCTTCCATAAGTTATTTCCACCGTGGCATCTACGTACTATATTATGCGACCTGTCATTCACACTAGTAGGGAAAAAAATAGATAACCAGAGTGCGATTTTGCAGCACTTCCTGTCCTGCAGGACAGTACAGGTGCGCAGAATTCTAAAGCGACGCGACCAAACCTACTTTTGCTGTGTCTTGTGCAGCGTACGGGGGAAATTTTAGGAGTGAGCAAAACAATAAATTTTTATAACAGTATTTACACGGCAGAAGCCTATGGCATCTTACTCATTTCAAATCAGCATGATCAATGTACTTATACTGACTTTTCATGTCCACCGTGTACACACATTCCCTAAGCGTTGTACAGCACTTTCATCAGGAAGGCCATCCAAAAACTATGTGATCAATGCTGTTTTAACGGTACTAATGACTGCATATGGCTTAAATCTTCAAATAAACTATGTGCTGGGTACCTAGGCACTGTGGAATCCCTGGCAATGAGGCCAGCCGATCAAATGGCTAGTGCTGCTGCTCTTATGACTACAGCTGACTATTAAAACAGTACCTTACACCGACCTAAAGGCACACATCCGACGACAGCTTTCGTAACACATCGCAATTACACTGGAATCAACAGACAACAAACTACATGTAATTAAAACCACAATTGGGACGCTACACAACAGACTCACAGAACAGATCACACTGAAATCGCTTTGGTTAGGTTGCGGATAGACCACACACACGTAGCGCACTCCCACTTGCTCACTCGACCTTTGGAACCCATGTGTAGCAGATTTGGAAAGGGCCTATCCATAGTCCACATACTAATCACATGCAAGGCATTTGATAGATCACGACACAAAGATTTGCCCTGAATTATACAGACGACAAATTACACTGAAGCCATCATACGTTTAAGCCGACGAACCAATGTTTTCTAGTCAACGTGTTTTTAATCTTTAGCTGAGGTAAAATTTTTGCAGCTCTTGTTTTATCACGTGCAATCATTCCTGGCCCTAAACGCCAGCAATCACCATTGTCTTCTGTTTTGCGTCACTAAATTCTACTCACAGGTTTTAGTATTCAAGTCTCATCAACCATAAATAACTTCTACTCTAGCGCTTTTTGCCCTTAGTTGGCCTTGAGCCATTAAACACCAACCACCACCATCATCATAATCATCATCATCAAGAGGACCTCAGAAACTGAACGCCGGCTGCTAATCGCAACCGCCCACAAAGCCATATGTGAAATGCCACCCAGACTACAACGGTTTTTCCTGTGGTTGCTAAAGCACAATGAGTGGCACAAAACGTTCCAGGCAAGCACCTCCTTCCGATAAGCTGTCTGGGGCCCCAGCACACCTCCCTCACGACACACCGGACCGAAATGACGTCGAGGTTCACGCAGTTAGTGCTGTAACAGCTTGGCCAGTGACCCACCATGAATCGGCTCACCGAAGAAACGGTAAGAAAACGCCTACCTAAATGCGGTGATGGAGCGCGTCCGCTGTGGTACCCCGATCAATGGGGAGCTAAAACCATTGAGTACGAACTTTCTGTCGCTAAAGGAATTCTACTGAAAAGGAGCAAGGTAGTTATTCTGGAAGCCATGAGGAAAGACACCCCTGCGACGCATTCATCAAGGCCACATGGGCTTTCGCCAAATGCAAGGTAAGGGAGCGAAGATTTGTATTTTGGCCGCACATCAATGCGGAAATCGCAAATTTGACTCGAGCATGCCGTTTGTGTGTAGTCTATATGCATACAGTCAGCCAAGGGAACCTGCTCATTATTAGAGAGACACCAGCTTTTCCATTGGGAAGGGTAGGCATTGACTATTCCAGTACGGTGATGAGTCGTATCTCTTTGTTTACGATGCAATTTCAAATTTTCCAAGTCTTAGAAGAGATTGCTCGACGCTTCATAGAAAACGGCCATTTATGCCAGATATGGAATCACGGCCAAGTCCGCAGCGATAATGAACCTCAGTTTGCAACCACGAGTTTGCCGGGTTCACACCGCTCGTCAAGCCCAGGATTCCCGCGCTTGAACTGACTCTCCCAAAAAGGGGTGCAGGTGATAAAACTATTAATAAAATGTGGTGATTCCTCGGTCATAGGAATCGGTAAAACACGAAACTAATACGTGCAGCGAAATCTGCAGCTGAGCATAATTTGCGCGTTGGTGGCTGTCTTGTGGTCGTGCTTGGAAAGCGACGACCTGTTGGCGGGTCCCTTCGGAAAATGTGTTTGGCGTCATTTCCGCTTCGCGTATAACGTCAGTGAATCTGGTGTATCCGGGATAAACATGTTCATCTTAAAACATAGATCCCGAAAACGAAGAACCCAAAGTACAACTTACTCTGGCGGTTCTAATGTGTTGCTTTCCCGCAAGGAGACCCTATGTGCAGGGGTGCACCCTCTACAGGCCGCTGTGACGTCATATCCCTCTACAGGGATATGACGTCACTGAAATGTTTGTGTACCCCGGAATAAAACACTTTCGTGTTAAAAAAACTCAAGAAGCGCAGGTGGACCTTGGTTCGGTCTTCTAAGCTACAAATGGACACCTTTGGAAGCAAGGCGTTCAACCAGAGAACTTCTGCAAGGAAGACGGTTGAGATAACTCTACCAGTCTTCAGTTGCCGGCCAGCAATTCCAGTGCTAAATTATGTACAGACCACCAGTCAAGAGGCCCTCTTGCACCTGTCGAAATACGCAGTTGGTGTGAATCAAAAAATAATCCTGGGGTGCTAAAGCGAAGGTCGTCCCAATATTTAGCCTAGGGTCCTACTAATTTGTTACGGAAGACAACAAATTTCTTCGCAGTAACAGGCTGCATTTGCTACCCACGAATGAGTCTTGCAACCAAGCCAATTTAGCAGACAACAAAGACGAAGACAAAATGCATGACAAAGACACTCGATCGAGTTTCGCTGATGCGACGTTCCCGACTTACCAGCACACCGCACACCAGACTACTCCGCTAGATGCCACACTTTCACTACGAAGATCGGCTTGCCAAAGGCAGACCCCACGGAGCTTCGATATGATTTTAACTCAAACTGCTTATGCCATCGTGTCCCTGTGCCTTTTCTTTTTAAGGAGAAGGATGTATCGGTGCGATAAGATATAGTCGAATGCCGCCTTCGGTTTGCTAGGCACGAGCCCTGCCTTTTCTGCTTTAACAATTACCCCAACCCACGCCATAAACACTGCTGCTGCATAAACCTACGTGCATTGCCTTCCAGAATGCGGCTTTTCATAAGTGTGTGTCGTTTCGGGACGATAGATTGCGCACGGACAGCGGTTTCCCTTCGGCATGTAGTTGGTCCACCAAAAAGCCCACAAGCTTGTTGTCCAGATCCAGTATTCTACTGCTGTCACTGTGATCAGCTGGACGGCATGCTGCACATTGCCTGGACATATGATCGATGGCTTACTTGGGTGTTCCGGGGTTGCCATCACAATGTCTAAAATTGAGCGAAATTCTGGTTAATCGTATGCACGCCGCTATGCTTAACAAGGTGCTTCCATGCTGGGAATTTCCCCGCTACGAGGGCGTGGGCAACGGAACGGCAATCCGTAACCTACACCTCCTCCGAATTGTCACTGCTGCTCCCGCTAACACTCCAGAACCTGAGAACGGGATATATGCTTGGTTGCAACAAAAATATTCTGCACGTAGCAAAGATTCTTCATCTGAGGTTTAGAACGCTGCATATACCTTGGGTGCAAGGGCTGAGGACAAACCGTGGATGCCGAACGTATTTCGGTGCTTCGCACACTTAGTAAGAATCCCGCACTCTGGTGCAGATGTTCTTGAAGAGGATAATTTTCATTGCATTAATAGGATTCGGTCATGTGACAAAATAAGAGTTCCTTCCAAATACGAAGATCCGCCAAAGTTTTCACCTAGAGCGGACAGCACTACAAGAATAGGTAATTTCACCCGGCAGTGAGTGCTATTAAGGTGTTGTGGGATCAACACTGTGATGTTTGTGACCCTAGGTAGAGCAGTTGTTTTCAGGTAACAGCAAAATTTGGTCTTGGTTTGATTAGGGGACACGACATAGCATAAATAGAAATGCCTTGAAATTTTTGCAAGTTCTTGTAGGGATTCATTACGATGTTTTAATGCAGCGACGCCGCACAGTTGTTGAGGCGGCAGCAGTGGACGGGCCTTGGTACATTTTTACAAAATGGTGACATTTTAATGGCCGCCGAAATCTGAAGCACACGGGCGTTTTTTTTTTATTTTTGATGGCGCCAGGAAAGAGGCCGCTGCATCCGGAATCAAAACCGTGCATTTGGCCTCAGCAGCACAACGCCTTAGCCACTGAGACGCCGCGGCAGGGCTTACGAGGCGAATACTTTTTACTGTGCCTCTTGATCTTTTGATCATTTACTCCTTGATCCTTTACCCTTTCATCCTTGGTCCTTGAATCTTGGTCCTTGGTTACGTTTTTCTGAACTCCATGCTTGTTGGTGGTTTTTCCCCAGGTCGAAAAAGTCACTTCTAAGTGCGGATCGGATGGCTCAAAGCTCGAGAAGCATGTTATCGGGCCGTAGTGTCTGAAGCTCTCGTTCTGAGGCCGTTACCCTTTGTAAAGGGGTAGGCAGGTAAGAAGCTGATGAATTTGCTTATAAGGCGCTTTTATCTGCGTGATTTTTTAAGGGTAGAACTGGGTGTCGTGAATCTCCAAGGACAAGGCCGAATTATAAAACCAAAGACTACTCTTTTCCCCCACATGCATGAACTTCGCACTGTTTAAAAAGAAACCAAGTGTTTGGACGTCTTTTGAATAGTGATTTATCGTACAAGCAAAAATTAACAAAGTTAAAAAACCAACGGGTAGCATGCTAGAAAAAACGTATTCTATGCCACAGAAATACGAAAGAAACCTATGTCTATTATATTTGGGAAGCCAAATCATCAAAATAGCGGGACCATACAAAACTGTTCCCCAAACGTCACTTTAATCATACCATCAAGCCTGACAACCGTTCTAGCCAATGTCACAAGGCTTAAATTATTCTCACACATGTACACCCATTACACTTCTCACATGCACAACCAGTTCTCCCTCTCAGAAAAATTGAGTCCTTTTGGGACAGGGCAAGGGCGGTACCCTTACGTATTTTTTTTCTGTTGTCAGCTCGTGGTAAAGAGCTTAAAATTTCGCCGTGTCTTTGTGATGAAGATCCCTACAAGATGCATGTCTGCAACAAGTATGGAATCTAACCAATGTGCCTATGGCAATGATCAGGCAGCAGGTGATCTCATATTTGCGCGTTTTAAAGCCTCTGAGCCTTACAATATGCAACCGCCAGTTTGTTCAACACAGAACTTTTTGCTCACACTCGGGGACGCGTAGACAACCGTCGTTGCACAATTTAAAAACCAACCTGAGGGCTTTATGACACGGGTATGCTTGGTGAAACTTAATTAGCGTCTCGAGTGCGGCTGGTTGGTTCATTCTGGACATACAAAACAGCGCAAAAAACAAGACTAAGAAAACGCAGAGACAGCGCTCTTCTCTTCTCTTCTCTCAGTGCTCTTTTTTTGCGCTGTTTTGAATGTTTGGTGAAAGTGTCATTGACCATACTTGCCATCTTTGAGAGCATCTTTGAGGCGATGACAACACAACCTGTATTCCGCACTCACCCCAATCTCCTTTATGTGCACATGCAGCAGAGAACCTTTCTGCCTTGGGCATTCGGAACCCGGCAAGTGATCACTTTTGAGGTCCTTCAGAAAGCTCTCTGCTGTAGAGGCCACTATTTCTGATAAAAAACCTTTCGTTTTTAGTATTTCAGCTAAACTGCATTTCATGCTAGAAAGACCTGGTGAGGGTCACCCACATAGTGTTCTTCACTATGCCTTATTTCACAAGTTTGAATGGGCGGACTGGTAGTGAAAAAAGCCTTTTTACTTCAAGGCACACACTGCCAACACGCCTGATCACTAGAGACCGGATTTTATGCACATGGCTATTTTTTCCTTGCGTTCCTATCGCCCCATTTCGATATATGAGCACGAATGGCACGAAGGTCAAGGATGGCTTTTATGGTGGTTTTGTAGTGCCTATAAATGCCTATTTTGGGTGTTGATGCCTAAACTCCGATGAAATGCCTATAAATGCCTTTTTTCTCAAATTGGCGCTAATCATCACTATGTAGCGTCAAGTTTTCGCTTTCGAGTGCAATTTGATACTTTTATTCATTCTACCTGGAAATATTTACTGTTCTGAATTTAATGGGTTTGAACCTGGTCCTCTTCACTAGCCCTCCCCCCTCCCTTTGCGCCGGTGCAACCGGAGCGGCGGCTTCTGCATGCTTTACGGGTGGCTTTCCCGCAGGACTTGGCGGTGGACGCACAACTCTACTCCCCAGGGGAACTATGATACCGTCAGGGGCAAAGAAAGTGATGGGGAAAAATTACGCCCACCTCCCCTCGCGGGAACCCTGGTGTGATGCAACGCATCTGGGTGGTTCCATTGGTGTTTCCGTTGGGTTGATTCTCTAAAGAAACCGCCTGCATGAAGCAATCGTCGAGTACTGCGTGAGAGTGCAAACGGAGCACGGACGACCGTCGACTGAGACCGCGTTCGCTATCGGAGAGAGGAGAGGAGGGGAGTGGAGGAGAGACGCACCTGTGCCGACGCCGACGCCGCCGCCACCGCCGCTGTTAGGCGAGAGCGAGAGCCCTTTTCAGCCATGCCGAAACGGAAGACGCCCAGAAGTGCGTTGATCCGACAGTGGACACTTTACTCACCCTGCTACAGAATAGACGGATAGACTGTGTTCTGCCAACCGTGCGGAAAAAAAGGTGAGCCGACGAGTTTTTATGTGGCGTGAGTGTTTCATGTGTTATTCGAAACCACGGCCCCTCGATCAAGTGCGCTTGATCCAGGGGCCGTGGTCGAACTCGAAACTATGCGAAGTTGTCTATTGCGCCGCCTCGGTTGGCGCCAGGGCGTCATGGCCGCGATTCGCTCTTACTGCTTTTTGTTTATACTGCCCCTTCTTCTGAGAAAAGAAAGGAGGCACCTGTGTATTTTGAATACGGCAGACAGCATTCCTTTCGGTGCCTGCATTTTTTCAACGTTGGTTATTTTGGTTGCTAGCGTTGTTTATAAGTTCTAAACTTTCAATACCATTGATATTATTGAAATGAAATATTTTAGATACCTTGAGAAGGAGATTCACATTTTTATGTAACGTCCCTGTGTTGTGCGTTATGTGAAAATCCAGAAATCTCTTAATGAAACGAGCAATTGATCGGTTGGTACTGAAGGATAATGTTTCAAACTAGCGCTGATGAACGGAGCGTGTTTTTTAAGTTATGCACTGGACATCCGTTAAATCGAAGTCCACCCCGTAGCTACTCAGTAATTACATGCAGACGCGAGCTAGAATTACCGAAGTACGCCACGCTAAGTTAACACGCAATCGAATCTAGTATCTTACTCCCCCCCCCCCCCCCGCCATGCCACCGTGAAATAAGGGTATTGATGGCGCGCGCCGAGTCAGTTGAACAGAACGTCAATGGGAACCTCACCTTCTGGTTTTTCAAGTACTGTTTGGGGATATGACACGCGTAGCAGCGCGGTGATCAAGTGCAGTTATACCATCAAATAGACGCAGCAGGGATGTTCGAGCGCTTCTCTGCGGAAGTTAGACTGTTATATTGATGCTTATCGTACTTCTTTGTCTTCTCTTAGCATGTCAACACGCTTAGTATGCTAGCATGTTTATCTGCGCTGTGATTGGGAATATACGCTTCGCATTTAGAAATCCTAACGCATTTGCGCAGATTCCTTGCGAGAAGAAGTACCACCTGGCTCAGCATGAGAAGATGGCAGGTCATTTGGCAAACCTTAAGCGGGACAAGCCCTCAAAATCCAGAACAGTCTTTTTTGACAACAGCCTTCAAGGACGACAGGACGAAGGCTTTCAACGTGGATTTGTGCAAGGCCCTGGTGGCCGCAAACATCCTTGGACCCAAAATTTAAAATCCCGTGCTGAAACAATTTCTACAGAAATACTACAATCACAACGTGCCGTCTAAGTCTACTTTGAGGAAGAACTACCTCCGTCATTTGTATGGAACAGAGATTAGCAAGAATCAGAGAAGAGGTTGGCGACTCCTGCATTTGGATTTCCGTAGACGAAACAACAGACGTCAAAGGGCGCTTTGTCGCTCACTTTCTTGCTGGGAAGCTTGCGGCGCACGAGAAGACTAAGTGCTTTCCTCGTGTGTTCGAAAACCTTTGGAGAGAACAAATGGGAGTCTGTAGCATTCTTTGTAAACTGAATCCCTAAAGGTTCTTTACCCTACAGGAGTGAATGCCACCAAGATTCTGTTGCTCTACACAGACGCTGCAGCCTACACGCACAAGGGCCGCTCATCTCCTGAAGGCCTTCTACCCGCAGATGCTCCCTGTCACCTGCCTAGCGCATGCGCTTAATCGTGTTTGCGAGGAACTGAGGATGCACTTCACTGACGTCAACGAGCTTATTGGTTCAGCCAAGGCCGTGTTCCTGAAGGCACCCTCTCGCGTGCGCGTCTTCAAGGGAGATGCTTCCTGATGTGCCCTTTCCGCCAGAACCCGTCGTCCCACGATGGGGAACGTGGCTAGAAGCTGTTGAGTACTACAACTGCTATTTCTCGGACATCAAGGCCGTGCTCAACTGGCCTTCCAATTGACGAGAGTGTTGCAGTCACAAAGGCTCAAGCTGTCCTCTCCGTGAATAGCCTTCCAGGAGACCTCGCGTACCTTTGCAGCCAACCTCACGTTCTTAGCAGGATTCTACCAAAAAACTTGAAAGTGCGGGATAAGCTCTTGCTTACGAACGTTGCGCTAATTCTCCACGCACAGGAAAGAATCGCCGCCGTTCCCGAAGGACCCGTCGCCGAAAAGGCACGTGCGAAGCTGCGCTCGGTCTTGGACAAAACCAAGGGTTTTCTGTTCTTAAAGAAGCTTCAGAAGTCCTTGCCGGTGAGCACTGTAGGATCCCAGCGTCATTTAAACCCATCGCATCTTCCCAAGTATAAGTACGCACCAATCACATCTGTCGACGTCGAGGGTTCGTTCTCCGCGTACAAACTCATTCTCAGCGACAACAGGCACAATTTTGAACCCGGAAATCTGGAGATGCTGGTAGTTACCTATTGTTTCTATAATTTTCATAGTGATTCTTAAACTAGGTTCCGCGTTCTGTCTAAACACCATGCTTAATATTTATATTTAGAATGAGCGTTTGTGTATTTGGCAGTGTTGAAAGGTCTTGCCTGTATAATTAAGGTACCTGTAGAAAATTACTAAAGTTTGTACGTAAGTTCTTACGTAACAACACTGTTAATTTCTTAACAAACCTTGTCTATCTTGCATTTATTATTGTCTTGCTTTATTGTAATTTAATTGCGTCAGGCAGACATAACTTTGCGCTTTTATAAATCAGTATTACCATATTTCAAGTATTGTTTCTCCTGCCTGTTTCACAATATGCGACGCTTGAGTGACTTTCGCATCTGAACATATATGTAAGCAATGCGCTTGTGAAATTAAGCCAATTGATCGCCATTAGGCGAGAGGTATTACGGGGCAATCCCACTTCTAAGGCCAATGTATAGAACTTGTTATGAGAGAAAATAAGAATTGAATTGAATTGAATTGAACTTTCACTGCCATTGTGGCCTCATAGCAATGACATTTTTGGATTACCTGCCGTGCTTACAGTTCGCTCACGTCTTCACTTGAAATTATTAGCATTTATCTAAACATTTATTGCGCCTATTTTATTCTTTTTAGTGCCCTAAAACGTTGTTTTTGCCGCCGTATTTTTGGCGCCTAAAACGTGCTTTTTTAGTGCCTAAAAATCTGGCCTCTACTGATCACCACCCAGTGGCAGGTACGCATCAAACAGCTGTTGAACCTCCATCTTAGGATATTCGTCCTTGAGCACGAGACGATCTGCACGTCAAAGAAAATACGTAACCATGGCCGACGATGTCTTCTCTATCTGCTGGCACAACCTAATCCTAAATAACAAGGACATAATTTACAGGCCAGCCGATCCTCACAGCCGGGCTACCCTCAAGGCTACAAGAACACGGCTCGCCACACTGTGCCTATAACAAGTGATTCAGTACTGGGCTATTGCACGTTCGTATTCAAACACCCTCTTTTTTGCCGCACAAGCCTATCTTCAAAGTTGATCAATAGAGCTGACATATAGAGGTACATACATTACCCACCGCGGTGGCGCAGTGGCTAAGGCGTTCGCGCTGCTGAGCACGTGGGCGCGGGCTCGATTCCCGGCCGCGGCGACCGCTTTTTCTGATTGCGGCGAAAAAGCAAAAACGGCCGTGTGTACGAGATTTCTGCGCACGTTAAAGATCCTTAGGTGGTCAAATTAACCCGGAGCCCTCCACTGCCGCGCGCCTCATCGCCTCCATTGCGTCGGCACATAAACCCTACAATTAATCAGTCAGTCAATCATTCAATCAATCAGTTATTCAATCAATCAATCAGATAAAAGTATATGAATGTCACAAAGCTATTAGCAGATATGCCGGTGGGATTTTGAAATGACGCAGCTGCAATCGCGTCTATGCTCCTCAGAACAGCGCCCAGCATTACATTTTTCGGAATGGAGTAAAAAAGGCTCTTGCACCTGATTCGAAAATGCAAAAAGCTCATCCCCTGTCAATTCATCGTGCCCGAAAAGCTAATCACTTCAAATGAGTTAGGAAACAGAAAAGAGTCCCCGAACTTTCCGCCATTCAACTGGTTTCTAAATGTTTAAAGCTTACCTAGCCAAGATCAGTTTTCTGTCACAATCACGCGAAATGTACTAAATCTTGTTGTGGTTTTGCAGTGTGAAAGATTTACAGAGCATCTGTGTGTTACCAGCAAGTGAATTTGCTTAGATTATGAAGTTCAGTACATCGGCAACGGGCAGGGCGTCGTTTTAACAGTAACAGGATTGGCTTGCGTGAACACAAGTTCTCTGTTAGCGTATTCTCTTCCTTTTGATTGCGCGAATCTTTTTTCTTGACAACAAACCCTCGTTGCTATTAAAATGCCGAGGCCAAGTTTTTTTGCATGCACGAATGCCTATACTCTTCTTCACACAATTACAACACCGCTCCGCTGTCCTAACGGACCACCCACCAGGCATCTGAACCCTTCGCGATGCACCTTCCCTTATTCTGACCAGCAGGTACGCAACGTTTTCTGAAAATTGACATCAAAGTAACAGGATGTATCCTTAGGCTCATAACAAAATTTCGGAACTACTATGACACGGCTTACTCTACTTCGCTTGTCAGAGTGACATTCCTGAGGTACTTCTACCCTTTGCGGCAGAAGATTTTTCTCTCAAGAAGCTTCAAGGAACATTGTGTTGGAAGGCACCGGGTTCACAAAAAATTCTTCATCTTTTCTCTTGAAACTGATCCAACGTCGGTACAGTCTAGGTCTGCCTTCAGATTAATCTGAATGACGAGCCGAGAGTACACACAAGCATTTAAGTAGCAAGGAACAAGCGGTAGAAATGGCGCAGGCGCAGGTAGCGTCATCCTTCGGCCGATCTCCGAACCATGCGCCGGCGTTGTCGGGTCGGACCGTTGAACCGCCGTGGCGGTCAGCGTAGGCTGAGCATCGCGGCAAATGTATGATCGCTGCCTTTTAAAATCTGCACTCTAACCAATTATTATCAAATTTTCAACCACACTAACATTTGGTTTCTCGCATGAGGAACTTTTTTTGGCGATCATATTGACTTGTACCGGTGGCACCAAGCTGTTGCCTACTGTCGAATGCGCAGGTTAGAGCCGCTTCGTGGGGCGTGTGGGTAGGGGCGGCAGGCGTGTGTTGGGACTGTTAGCAATTGTAGAAAGACTTCCAGATTTCTTGCCTAATTCAATTCTTGGAAAGGACTGCCTGGAATATACAAATTTGGCTCAGCAATCATTTCAGTCAATTGGGTGGATGGGAACGGGAGCCGCCGATTTCGCTTCAGCGGCGGTCACGCGCCGTCACGCCGCATGCGAGAGCGATGGAAGGAACACAGCTCTGCTTGAAGCCAGCTTTGTGGCACTCGTTAGTTGGAAAAATAGCGTTCGCGCTAAATGCAAACCTAAAATCTCAATGTTGACTTGAGTTCCGCACATGCGAAGTAAAGGCGCCTTAAGCCCCTTGTGGAACCCACAGCCTTGGGCCACAAATTCTCTAACTCTCTATTGCTTCGACTCCTTTTATTTGCATCATAGCATCTGTGCAACCGTTTTTCCATCGTATATTGGTAACTCAAACTCCTTGCCCCGTAAAAAAACGCCATTTATTTCTACTCTCGAGTCGCTGCATATGCACTAGAATACTGCTAGTAAAGCTTTTAAGCTAAATAGTACATATGGTCGAAGAAACAACTCGCAAATTGGTGCAAAATATTGCGGAAGCATTGGTTACCTTGCAGGCGCTAACCATTCACCGTAGAAGGTCGCGTATCCTCCCATTCCGATCTTCTGCTTGTTAGTGAAGCGGAGGCCGTGATACGGCTGCAAAGAAAAATTGAACCACAAAAATAGTGACCTTGTGAAGGTTACTGAAAAGCGTGAAGGCACGATTGAACTTTACGCTTTAACTCACAACGCACGGGGGATGAAACTGTTGTGCTCACAAGGGAATAGGACAATAGGTGCCGCCTTGGTAAATTCATTAACATGCTTCCTGTAAGAGTACACTTCTGGTAGTACTACTATTACTACAGCTACTACTACTATCAATTATAATAATAATTATATATTATTACTACTACTACTACTATTAATATAGTATATAAGTAATAGAAATAGTAACCGTAAGACGAACAAAAATCAGCCTGTTTGGGTGCATTCATGATAAAGCCCCCCTCCCCCCTAAATACGTACCTTCAACTCTACCAGATGTTCTTAGAGTCCCTCCTTTCATTGCGACACTTAGTTCGTTTCTTCATACATTTTTCGGTTTTACCGTTATTGTCTATTACCGCCCTGCAATCACTGTCAAACTAATGGTCCACCTGCTGTCCTCTATTCGCGTTGTGCGACCGGTCTACCCCGCTCCTTAAATCGATTCACTCCGCCCATTTATTCCGAAACCAATTGAAATATTTTGTAATATCTCCCTGGGCATAATGTATAAATGTGTTTCCATTGTAGCTCTATTTTTCGCAGTGTTTCTGTTATGTCGAATCCTTATATGTAATCCTGCAGTGTTCGATGTGCCTTTGTTTGTATTGCTACAACTGGATGTATATATGGGCGCGCCGGTATAAATGTATTGCTTTCTCCCTTTCCTGCTCATTTTTTATGTATAGTTTACTTGCTGCCTCTTCTATCGCTGTTCTTTTACGCACCTTCTTACAGAAGGTCTCCCGATAGTTTTTTAACGGCGGGACCTCATTCTGTATTATTTGTACGTACTTTTCAAACATGCTAATTAAACTACACCTTCATACCTTCAACTTTGCCGTCCAAATCCGAGATACAACAAAGTGTTCGCCTCACGTTCATGGAGGTAAGTACCTGGAGATTCTTAGAGGATCCCTTTTACGATGCAACTCGCAAACGTTCGGCTATCTGTCTGGAGACCTATTCAGGACAGGAAATGCCCAGCTGGATAAGTCACTTGTAAACCTGCTAGGGTCTCTAACTCGCTGATCATTGACAGGTTACCGGCCCGTGGTCCCCCACTAGCCACCCCAACATAGGCTACCCATGAGTCGACACTGGTGGTTGCACCCATGGGGACTGAGAAGCGACCCCTAACTGAACAAATGGCGGGGGTCCCCGTCCGAACCCTTGGGCAGGCGGATTCACGTGGCCACTGGGGTCCTTGTAGTGACCTACCGATGGCCTTTCGTTGGTCACGTGACCCCCGATACTACACAAATGTGAAAACCGAAAACGTTGCCAGGACGTTATCTGTTTAAGACCAAATAAAGCCCTGAAATAATCTATGTCCTTCCCCTTATGGTCGCATGTACACCTGAAAACCGCGATATCGGATCACGAGCGGCAGTTCTTTACTGACGTTCATCGGTTCCCGCCTCAATGTCGATGGCTATTCCCCGCGACCAGGCGCAAAATAAAGCATTTGCTAGTTGTAAACTTGGACATGTGTTTCTTATCTAGCCGCACATACTATCTTCTCAAAAGCAGGGCAGAGAAGACTGTCGCGTATCTATTTTTTAGTCAATTTTCCCTATCTGCATGCATTTCTCTGCGGTGTGCATACCGTCGAATCTGCAACGATTGGTCAAGTGCCTGCTTTCGCTATTTAAAAGCGGTGGAGGCGGACCTCGTAAGGGCGGAATGTCTGGAATGTGTGTGTTACGATAACAGTATCAGGTCAGAAATGCCGGCGATCAGGTTGCTGCTTTCAGTGACTACGTCACGGTCTGTGGGTAATGGTACAAGCTGCGGTAACAGTCGCTTTCGTACGGTCACAGTGTCGGCTACCAGGAGTCGCCCATGAATCAGCTGGTCATATCACTGGCGAATACGCCATGACACACAAACTCCCACTGGGCCACCAACGATGGGTGCCTGAAATTGTGAGTAACGTGACCTTGAAGGGGAATATTTGGATAGGTTGGGCCGAAAAGGGAGAAGAGATGAAGATGAATATAGCTGGCCGGGAAAGTAGAATGACGACATGAGGACCGGGTCGTAGGGGAAAGAAAGAAAGGTGAAAAGGCCAGTAAATGACATACAGTAAGTGTGAGCGAATATTAAGAGCACGAGAAATCTGGATTGGCGAGTAAGGACATGATAGGAGTAAAAAGCAGTGGAGAAAGAAGGACATAGGGTGCACCCGAATTCTTCACCGAATGCGGTAAAGATTCTCCCATATAACTGGTCCTACCAGAGAAATGTACTGCTTATTTGAATTTACAACCTCTATGCGAAGATCCCAACAAAACACGCCATACCGCTATCGAGGGGTTAAACAATCAGCTGGATATATTTCCAGAGACCGAGTGGTTCATGTCGAAGGGAAAAAAATGGGTGGCTTAGTTAAACTTACATGTGATGGTTAAGATGACTCTTATCGGAGTTAAAATGATAGTGACTCGGCCTAGTTCCAGCCTTTTCTCAAGTCAACTGCGTGTGTGGAGATAACGCTGACAACGACCCAGTACTTAGCCTCAACAGGACATTCCTGCGAGCTGCTTTCTTCATCTATCCATAGTAGATTGTCGCTCTGGTCATATACAGGGCCGATGTGTTTGGCCTACAAACTATGCCCCGCAGCCACGTAGGACATTCAAAAGGGCGCGTCGCCCGACTAGGTTGTCGACACAGTGAAGTTTCACAGGAACGTGCGCTTTACAGGAACGCGAAGCTTCACAAGCAGCATGCCTAGCCTTACAAGAACGCGGAGCTCCACTTGCAGGTTGGGAGCCGAGAAACCAGCTGCGCAGCTGTGACGCCAAAGGAAAATGTGAAGGCTGCAGGACAGAAGGTTACTTGAGAGAGACATCTTACAACCACCCTGTGAGCTTTCACGATTACTTCTCGGCGAGGGTCGCAAATGAGGCCCGATGAACGAGCATGTCTCAACGAGCACGTCGGGCTCGTTGAGACAAGTCGTTTTTTTGAAGACTGAGGCTATTATTGCAGCCTAAATTGCTGCCATTAGTTTTCGTGCAGCGTACCTCCTTGCTCAGGGTTTAATGTCGATGAAGGAAATAGCGTTTCCACAGCTGCGGCAACGTATCACCCCTTCTCACTCTCCTCTCGTCATTGCCAAATACGGCGGTGGGCTTCAAGCTCCACCGCCACTCTATCAAGCCACCTAGAGGCCGCTGTCATCCGGAGTGCATGACTGAGGAAAGGGGGCAAGCAAGATTAGTTTGTTGATACGAGCGGTGTTGCAATCGCTGGAAGCCTGTAGACATTTTCTGTCGTGCTCCCTATGACATAGACCCTGTTGCGCCTGTTCATCTACTTGCGCGCAACAAAATGACGCCGTAAACACTTTGAGTGTGTCTGGCATCACAACCAGCCCTTCCCAAATTTCACAGCTCTAAATTACTGGTTTGCAAAAACCAGCACTTCTAACACCAGTGCCAAGCAACGCTGGGCAGCGAATAATCACGATAGTAATTATACCCGACCACAATTTTCCTCGCATCCTTAGACAGAAAACTCTGACTTGGATGAGTTGGGAACGCTTGGGGATATCAAGAGGAAACATGCTGACGAGCGCCAAGGTCAGGAGTGAAAAAGAGACGTGAAATAAGGCCCAAAACAGCCACTTGAAAACTGAAAAACAGGCCACCAAACACTTCGACCCCTACATTTCTTGGGATAAGATAAACTCTCGTCTCAAAGAGAGTTTAGGGTATACGGACAGATTGGAAATCACTAAATTAGCACAATGCAACTGAAAACTGCTGCTCAACCTGTGCTGACTGTAGACGTAAATTGCTAAGCAGGCGCCCACGTTCGCTTGAAACGAATGGCGACAAATTTCACATCACAATAAAAGCCAACGTCCTGCCCAGAATATCCATGAGCGATACACTAGTCCTGTACGTGAATCCTGCGATGTACAGACACCACGAGCCCTTCACCACAGTCAGCGGTTGCAATTGTTCAATAATCTCGAAAACACCCAGGAAAATATGTTGAAGAAAAGAAATAGACAGGACAATGCGTTACTAGCAGCTGGCAACATTTATTAAGAAGCGGAATCATATAGCGCAGTTAACCGACATAACCCAGCTGGTTAACACTTATAAACCACCCGACTTATAACCAAAACGCTCTAGACACCCATCCCAGATGTGATGCAGATAGCGCTGAACCCTTCTCTCCACCCCGGTCGCGTAGCCATCATTAAAATTCGTTCCAAATGTTTATCGCTGGACACGTTTCTCCACTGGAGCTGATATTTTGCGCCAAAAACCGCTGCAACCCCAGTTAAAGGGTTTTGGATCCTGGCGATTTTGATCTCCAGAGAAACGAGGCCGTGCATGACCTAATACCACGACTTTTATTCCGTCTGCGCCAAGCCTGCATTCCGGCCACGAAGCCCCGTCAGCGCTTAACCGCTGATCGGACCCCTCTCTCTTGAACCCATCTCTCCCGCCGGATATACCCCCGGCCACATGTATACATCACCTTAGAGAATTGCCACGCCCGGCGCCAACTTCAGAATGAAGCCTGCCCTAGTCACGCTCCGACCGCCACTGCTAAACCGCGGCAAGCCACGTCTGTGGCGCCCACACCACCCGCATCATCGAGGGACGCCCTATGGACCTGTTCTCCGAAATCCCTCCACAGGAGAAGTGGGACGCCTCTCTTCGCATTCTGACACGGGCCTACAGGTTCGCCAGGTCAAGTGAAGAGGGCCAAACAGGTCGCAAGCAGACAGGGTGGCCCACGGCCACGACAGCACTACCAAGCTGATACATCAGGGAGGGGAGGAATTAGAACCACTCTCACGCCGCAATCATCATCACGTCTTTTAAATCAAACCTTTGTGGCTGTACCAGACAATGGTTATGTCGTGGCGTGCGGAACCACAAACTCCCAACGCGGAGTAGGCGGCGGCAGGGGGACGAGGAAGATGGGGCGGAGGGTTTTCACTCACGGAGCACCCTGTAGTTGGCCCTGCGAATTTAATTTAGCCAGCGTTGCCCGCGCGCCGATCTGCTCAGCTCGGTTGTCACGTCGCCGGGATCATTCAGGCGGCTTTGTCGTGAGCTTTAGTGGACGGTTGTTTTGGGCCTGTTCGGAGCAGCTTCGCTTCCATTGCGCACTTTCGTCGCATGGCTTTATTATCGCATGGCTTTATTAGCCCCTGGGTAATTCGGACCCGACGGAAGTATATGGTCGTACAGCAAAGATACGTTAAGGTTTGGTTTCCAGGGCGCGAAAGCAAAATAAAATATAAAGACCACATATAGACATCTGGATGGTGGAGAAAACGCTAGAGAAATGCACTGCTGGCCAGGAATGGGAGCCCGTTTTTTTAATTGGTGAATAACAATTCGGTTGTGTTTTAACTGGTATTACAAAAGGCTAAAGGAGCAATCGGTTCTGATAAATAGCGGTTGAAAAGTTCCTCACCTTTCACGCAATTCTAAAACTTACAAAACAAACTAGTTTAAATAAGTATACACGGGAATCACTAGGCTCACATGCCGAATTGTTTTCGGTGTCCGTGCTAGTGTCGCGCGTTGATGTAGCCTCGAGCTAGCACATCGGCATGACTAGGGTCCCCTTCTCTGACCCTTAGAATGATGCTATTCGCCGTTTTCATTCTCCCGAAGTACGTCGTGCTACAGCGGCAGCGTCCCCCGCTCTAGCCCAGCCGTTACCGTGGCTTCTGCGTTCAGAACGCCGCCCCTGTGAATTCTAGGTAATGGCAGGCATAATCTCTGGTTTCGATCGCTGTAGAGTCACGTGTGAGAATTTAGGTGACGTCGCATGGGAAATTTTTGCGGGTGTCGTTTAAAGCTTTGCTTTTTAATCCCCTTCACGGCGTGGATTGGAGCCAATTTATTTATTAACCAGTGTAATCAGCCAGTTACTGTTTTTTTTCTCTCTCCGGTATTACTTTTTTGCTTTCCAAGGACGCACTCCTCCGCTCTCGATCCAAGTTTGGGCGCCTCATGATTGCCTGTATCCCACAACACATTATATGCAACATAAGTCCTGTATTTATGGACCCTTTAAACAAGGCTGAGTCAATACTAACTCGTTCTTCGACTCAACCCACCATCGTGGAAGCAAAAGCGTTGAGTCTAAAGGTTGTCGGGGCGAGTCCTTTCGACACGTTGTCAAGGTTAACTAGATCATGGAGCTTAGTCGCGGGGGCACGAAAACGGAATTGTCCGCCACTTCTACGAACCCCACAAGTCTGCACCTGTGATTTACACTCCTCGACTGTTTCCGTGCATTTAAAAAGCGGCCGGGCAGGCGGAAGTCAAACCCGTCAGCCCAATCGACCTTCCCTCGTCCAGCGCATGTTTCGAAGTCCTACATGGATTTAGTTCATTTGGTTACATTACCTGTAGTTCCTGATAGCCGATAGAAGCAATGTCGTTACTTACGGAAAAGCCGGTTGTTATATCTGCCATCGTAAAATGCGTTTCCCACACAACAAAAGGCTTGTTCAGACGATCGTCTTCGGAAAATTTGTATATTTGTAGAACTCCTGGGTCACCGCTCCTCTTTCTATGCAAAGCTGACCATCTAAGAAAACCTGTTAAATACAAAGGTTGAGGTATACTTGTAGACAATGTGTTTGGAGAAATATTGCCTGTCTCGCCTATATAATTGCAGGTTTTTGAGAGAACCTGGCGATGCTGCTGAAGCACCCTGTGATGATGCCAGGTCAATGCTACTGGGCGACTGGACAACACCAGCTTTGTTATCCATCAGGGATGTAAGTTCGGACTCTGCCGTTTGGTCATCAGCTGCCGACTACGGCAGCGGCTGCAAAACGAACATCGTTTTTCGTACAATCGGGCCGATCACACTAAAAAATGCATGGGACGGTACAGTCTGGAGTCGCGAACAAACGGACGGTTCCGTGGGCAGTGCAATGGAACTGGAGGACACACTGCGACGCGGGTCTCTGGTTGGTTCGTGTGCTCCGACGAACGACGAATAAGTCGGTCTTCCGGTGTTGTGCTCAGTTGAGCAACCTTACTGAAATTTTGCTACCTGAACGATTCTACAACCTAACGTTTTCTCACCTTTATCGTCTAAAAAAGCTGAACTAATTATGTTTAGAATATTATAACAGCATTTCGTTATGCTCCAACACCTTAATGTGTGGCTGTACATTTTTTGTATCGCAAAAATGGTTTGACCACATGCAACACCCTTCGGTTTGTGAAAGGGTTGAGCAGGTACGAAAGGAATGTTCGCCAGCGAAATAAAGAGCACGGCTGGTGATGGAGATCATTTCCTTCATTTTCGCTGTTTGGCGAGATTTGTTTGGGCTTTGCAAAGTTTTATTAGCATGGCCATGTTTTGCTAGTGAAGCCAAAGCCCTGATGGGTGGTGCCAAACGTTTTTGCGGATTTGGTATGCCGTTACCGTGGGTCTGGCACACAGACAACATATTGTCGGGTCACACAAGCTAGGTCGACCAACAGCTTTGTTGCTGCTCCGAGTTTGCACCACTCGTGCCAGCTGCGCCATTTTTTTGCGTTTTATTGGCCGAAGAAAAACTATCACATGTAAAATGGTGTAGAACAGGTGTGACCAGGGCAGGCGCGAACGCACGGTCCACTGGTAAATAGCCCGTGAGTGGTGGTGCACGCGTTAAACGCGGTGGTGTTTTTTCTTGGTATTCTTTTGCTAACGCCACGGGGCTATGCTGAAGCTTGACCAGCTCCGATGCTGCTAAATTCTGCCACGTCGTATTGTTTTAAAACACGGGGAGGAACGAAGCATTCACATGCTCGAAAAAGCCTCACGCCCACCCCTGTAAATCGGTAGAAACCACCTCCATGTATGGGGATTCTTTACAATTTTCCCATAATTTCTCACACCCTAACTTGTAGCTTTACGCCCACGCGTGAAGGCGTGTGTTGTAAGAATGAACACCCTTCTAGAGATTGTCAAAAATGTGTGCAGTAAGTGAGGGCTAAATAATAAAATCTTCGTCTCGTTGTCTTTCTTGTCCAAGATTTGTTTTTGCGCTGTTTCTCATTATGAACCTATACCAACAAGCCCAACTCGCAGTTCTTCTAAATAAAATATGATGATTTATTGAACACAATCACAACAGCAGTTCTTGCGTTCGGTCTCAATAATGAAAAGAAACATTTCGCTAATCCGCCAGCTAACTATTGGGAAGACAAGATACGTAATTAAGGAAGTAGCGCTGAATTACTGGATTTTAGTAATAAACCCGTCGACTCTAGCCATGGGCGTCGGCGGGGGGTGTAAAATGGGCAATTGCCCCGTTTCACACCCGAGCCAGCACACCACAACAACCCCGCCCCTTCGCCCCTCTACTCCGTAATACATGGGTTGCCCCCCTTCACTCTCCCCCCCCCGTTAGCCAACCCTCCGACGTCCAAATTAGAGCACTTGCCTATGCTGGCTATTAAAGCAATCTTAGCACATAGAGTAACTATATACTGCCTCTCCATCCGCATCTTGTATATTTTCTTGCTCAGTTGATTACTGGTCTAATTTTTCTTAGTGCGTGTTTAATGTTTCCGCATGGTATACTGCGCAATCATCCGACCCACATTGTCACGCGTAAGTGTGCTGCCCACACCTGTAATTAAGGGTGTCAAGCACACCATATCGTTATCCTTACACCAAATTTTTTGTGGAAAACACATTTTAAATGCGTCGGCTATTTTACAAGGATCTTACAACCATCATCGCAAAAAGAGTGTCAAACGTTGGTTTCGTAACGAAACATCTTTCGCTAAAAGTCGGCTTCAAAATTACTGGCGCGGGACAAGCACGGTCAGAATCAATATCCCTTTCAATGCGGCAACCCAGTGGCCACTAACACCTCCCGAAATTCAACTCAATATAATCCTAAATGTTAAAATTACAAAATCTTATGTAGCCGTTCCTAGATACACACCTTACATACAGTGCACTTGATGTTCAATAGACACACACATTGAACATCATCTGATACACACATTGTGGGGGCAGTTCGCATCCATGTGTAGTAGTTATGGCTCTCTATTGATACCACGTTGAAGCATCTTTTGAAAAGCAAAGAGAATATTACATGCCGGAAGCATGAAGACCGAGCGGCATCACGTACAGGCGTGAGCAGGAGACAGGAGTTTGCAATTGCCCAAAGCAGGTACGTTAAGAGAACTTTAAAAGTTCCGGGCCGAATTTATAACGAAGCAGCGGTTAAGCGAGTGCTGCATGATATCTGAAATTATAAATGTTAAGGCAGTTAAAATCGCAAATATTTGATGTGTTAGCTGCTCCAGTTTCATTGCGATCAAGAGCAGGACAAGCACGTTGTTGAAAAAGAAGGTATTTTTTGCACAGTTGCGTGCGTAAAGCAACACGTCATCGTCAAAGAAAATGGTGGCAGGTTTTTACATCTAGGCAGTACAGTCAGCGTGCTAATCATTGTTTTTGAATTTTTCTGAGTAAACGTAACTCCGCGTGCGCATTATCAGAAGGTGAAAATTGTGCCAATACCCTTATTCTTAAGGCCACCACCCGTCTCAGTATATGGTATTCCGTAGGGAGCAAAGCAACTTGGTGATTTACAGGCGTGAGAGAATTTGTCATCATCTTCATTTTTAACAAAGGCTTGAGCCTCTATTATCTATCAACTGGAGGATTTTGCCTAAATGTTGTAATCTCATCGCGGAATTCCTCTCTCTTTTGAATGTGAACTCTGGCAAACGAAACAGCCCCGTATCTGTTAAGCGAACTTTATTTGTGCGAGGACAAAGAAGTGATCTCTGATATTGAAATAATAGGATGACGAGACACAATGTTGGTGATCGGACGTGTTTGTCTGTCATTTAATGTAAATACAGTTTGTTTTTCTTTACCAAAGCCGTTGTAGTCGCAAAAAACTGGTACCGAATACCATTAGATCAGCGAACTACTGTATGTACGCAACAGTTGCGAGCAATGCCTAAAAGAACTGAGACCGCTTTCATCATGACCTAACCATGAACGCAGCCTACTGAAGATAAGCTAGATCACAAACGATGTGTTCAAGGATCTATTATAACGACGCTGATCTCACAAGCGATTCACGCCATTTTCAACGGGGACACACAGATGAAGACGTTTCGGCCATTACTTATCACCTTGACTACGCGTCATTCAAGTACGGAATAATAACCGCATTATCGAACGAGTCTGACTGGTCCCTACGCTGAGCAAGAGTTTAGGGATGGTTTAGAGTTTCGTGACGTCATCGTAACCTGTCAATCAATATTAGGCAAGCGATTGCAGTTCCACGAAGCGAACTTTATGATGCTTGTCTTAGATATGGTGAAGTCGCGTCGCAGCTTCTCGACCTCACCGACACTAGCAACTCCAAGAACCCCGGTTACGCATCACGCACCAAGATACCTCTTCACGACTCAAGCAGCTCTCTGACTGTTTGCTGCCACGTCGAGGACTCTAGCGGCGACATCGAGATACTTCAAACAACTCCAATATTTTCCGTTCTACTTGAACCAAAACTGCAAGCTATGTTTCCGAAAAATGGTCTATATCTTGACGATGTGCTTGACCTATATGGCGAACTCCTTGGAGGCGTCGGTGCCTTCGCGGAAGAGGACGGAAATCTTCATCCCTCCAAACACCATGTGCAGGTGACGCACCAAGCGGCAGTTGCAACAGATAGTGCTCACCTCCGGGCGCTGCGCCATCTTGTGAATTCGGTAGACATCTCTGGACCACATGCTCGAACACAGGCCATAGGAAACACTGCTGACCTTCTCGATCACTTTGAGGGGCATGTCAAACGGTGCCAGGCACGTTACTAGCAGGAAGATGTCCTCTTGCATTCAACGTGATAAGTGAGGGAGGTATGTGATCACCGTTGTCAGCAAGAACTAGCCATTCTTGTTCTCCTTGGGTAGGTCGGGCTCCTCTCAGATGCCTCCGCAGAGCATCATGCCGCCGTCTTCCATGGCGAACGTGATGCACAACTTAAAATTCTTCAAATGCTGCTTGCAGCGCACCTATGAACACAGACTCGCTCTGGGCGGGCCTACCTTGAGCTTCATTGCCTCCTGAGCGAACGCCTCTGTAAACGTTTGGTATAATTTCGTGTGAATGTAGATAACACTCGTGCAGATGCAGATGCTCGCCGTGGTTTAGGAAACAGGCCTTAATACTGAGCCGAGGCACTTCTTCAGATCAGTGTTTTCGAATACGCTGGCTGCATTCTTGCGTCCCATCTTTAGGGAGAGCTTCTTTCGTGGGGCGCGGACATTTACGCGATGATACTGTCGGTCTTGGTGCTGCCAGTGCACAAGATTTTCTTCGTGCTTGGGACGCACCAGTGCGTCACCGAAAATCTGGCCGAAGCCGAACACGACGTTAACCAGTCCACGGGGCGCCCGGCATCCACGAACACTTGGCCAGCATCTAGGCAGTGATATAGGTAAGCTCGCTGGACATGCCACAACAGTGTTGCCGTAGACCATTGCCGGTGCCGGCTTTGAAGGTGAGCAGGTGCAGGTGCGTATTCCAGGGCGCGATCACGGCTACCACTCCCACCTCCAGCGGACCGCTGTAGTGCAGCGCGTTCGACGCCTGTTGCGGCTTCGCCATTTATCAGTCGCACTGGGCAGTGGTGGCAAAGTGGGGCAAATTCACTTGCATCCAGCAGGTGATATTGAATTACGTCACGTTTACTTATCACTGTACATTTGAACGGAAATAATCAGTGTGTATTAAACCGCTGAAATAAACTAAGGTCGTCATGTAAATTATGCATGGCGATAGTTTGGCTTCCTACCACGGAACGTTTTCTACACACGCATTTTTTACCGCAAACGAAGGAATTCCTGCACTCGACCAATATTATCGACCAATGCCCCCATAGCGTCTTCTCCAGTGGGAGTATGCATGCCAACTATTGGCACCGGAGCACAGAAATTTTGGTCGGCGACCAAAGAGTCCAGACAAAAGATACTGCCTAAATGCAACACCCGAGCTAATGCTCTCGCATATAATATTACGTGATCACTCTTTGAATATCCCGATTAACATTCTTAAACATGCCTACTTTTCGTAGCCCCTTATACGTGCTTCTTATCAGGATGATGGGCGTCACTGCCTAGAAGAATTTTCGTTTGCTGCTTTAGTATGTAGTTGTACTATATTCCTCTGCAAAGGGGTTTGAAAAGGCACTGCCTTGCGGGTACATCAGCATACCCACATTCACCACTCTGCAGCACCTGCAGGACAGATGCTGCTCAGAAAATAAAAGCCCATCCACCCTTTGGAGAGTGAAGTCGAGCGAAGCTGGTGTGCTGGCGGAAATACTTGCTTTTCGTGTTTGCGAATTTTGGGGATTTGTCACGTCTAATTACGAGAAAAATTGCGTGATGTCTACGGTAACGAGAAAGGAAACACTGTGGTGGGCTAAGACACGGACGTCTGAGGAGTGCCACAGAGGTGACCCCGAGGAGTGCATGGCATTCTGTAACCTCACCGGGAGAGAGACGCCACGTGTGGGCAGTTGGGCACAGTTTTGGGGAAGTGGCGGTTGCGGTTTTAGACGAGTATAATGTGAGGCTGTAACCTTACTTCTTCCGTAAGTGTTCATTCTTCACTCTACAACACACACTGTTGGAAAGGCAGCTTACAGAAACCAAGGTAATACCAATTGATTTAAAGTAGGCTTCACGTGTAAACTGATATACAGTGCTGTGAAAGCATCTACCTTAGGCAAAATAACCCGCCTTATATGAGATCTGCGGTGTCTGGAGGTTTTTATTTAAGATGTTCCTACGCACACACTAAATTATTCTTTTACGCTCGGCTTTTTCTCAGATACGATCTGCTGCACATCTTGCCGTTGTAAAACGTCAATTCAGAAAAGAGAAGTGGAGAGGGCTCCCTGTACTTTCAGCTGTCAACTACGGGACCTGTTCTTCCATTACCGAATTGTAGGGAGGAGGTAACCGGTGCAAGGCCCCGAGTAGTGTGCGGAGTAGCAATCAGGTGCATTTTTAGCTGGAGGAGATGTGGTGGTGGTTGACGTGGCTTTGATAGGTGAAATTGTTACAACACACGGCTTTTGAAGCTATTGAAGATAGGCCTTTTTGGGTACGTTTTCGAGAGCCCCTTGCATGTCGATGGCTATGGTGTAGCCACAGTTTGTTTTGTGAAGGGGGTAAGAGATAGCTTCTTTCAACTCTAGGCACCCGTCATGAGCACACAGATGAGCCCAGAAGCTAACATGATGTGGTAACACTGGCAGGTCCGATCTAGCTGGCTGCTAAGGCGGCCAGAAACCAAACGTGGCTATAGTGTAGGCACAGACTAGGATATAACAGGGGACTTAGGTTGCCGAATGTTACGAGCCCTTTGATTTCGGTTACTTGTTAATGTCACCGTATTGTCACAGCGATCCTAATCTTCATGCTAGAATCGGCACTCTGGAGTGCCGGTTTCCCCAGTAGAAGAAGAAACCCTAATGCTCGTCGCTGAGGCTTCCAGGTGGCTTGTGTATAATTTGGCCATGCACCCACAGCGTATTGCTCTTAGCAAAGTCAGTGCTTGTAAAATTCTTCGCGTGTGGATTTGCCTACTAGGATCACGTCAGCGGCCTTTGGAATTCTAGAAGAGAAGTGGAGAACGGAGCTGTCGTGGAGCCGAATAGGTACTTTTGAAACAGAGAAACAGCTGATCTGGATTGACTGTGATTAGGAATTCGACCGGTGATGTTCTCAGTGGTAGACAATTTGACGTTAAATTACCAAATATATGTCTCAGTATGTTGCGTGCTGTCTATATTGCTAAGCTACAAATGGCGTTTGTCGCAAAACGTGCCGCAGTTTTGGTTTTGCAGAAGTTTGGTGTAAGAGTAGGCCTTCTGTGTGTACTTTGCGATGCGACGTCAGACTAAGCGGGTTGTAGAGGTTGCTACGCCATCTATTGAGTATATAAACAGCGGGCAGCCCGAAATGTTTAGGTTTGCATATTCGCTGCAGAGAGATCCTGCGTGGAAGTGATGTTCTTGCTGTAGGTCTCTTCTATTTCGGCCATCTCCTGTCCCTTCCATAATGTCGTACATGGAGAGAATACAGAGAATGCGCTTTACGTACCTCCTTCTAGTGGTTAGTCCAACAACTCCGGTGCTGTGGCGAAGAGAGTATTCTGAGACGGAGGGCAATGATGAAATAGTCACTCCCCCAACAATAGGTATCCGTTCCGAGTTTATTTTTAGGGGATGTCGTGTAAACATCAGATTGCCGACTGATGCCCGCTTTTTTTCGAAACAGCAGCTGAAGCTCATTTCTGGCTGCAAGGATTGGGTAAATGCTGTAGTGGTCAGCCGAGCAATGTTGCGCCCTGTGGTGAATGGCCACGCGAGCGATTCACCGCGCCATTTCGACAGAGAAGATGAGAAGAAAATGGATCCGCGCGGGAGTGATCGCGAAGGCTCGAAAGACGACGGCTGGAAGGCAAGAGGCGGAACTGGGCGCGGTTACGCATAAAACGACCCCGTGGGACGCATGGTCAATGGGCTACCTGTACCAAGACCGTCGCTATACTGCGCGAAGGCTCCAGAGCGCGTCTGATCACCGTCATTAAGGTGCGGGTGCGCCGACTTCCGACGCTCTGGCTTGGCTGTTGGGTACTTCCGTTCCTACTGTTGGAGCCGATAGAAGCACATCGTGACGGAACGTGAGCTGCCTTGTTTATCGGGCATTCCTCTCAGACCTTCCGAACTAAGAGGCTATTTTGTGTACCTTCGAACTGTTTACTGTGCTTCCGTGTGGCACAAATCTGTACTATCTACAACATCTCACCGTCTACGAAGTTGCGCTTGTATTTCATTCTTTTAAATATACTTTTCGACGTGTTAAACACTGTTCGACTCTGCCTGCGTCGTTCGTGGGGCCATTCATAACAAGCCCCAAGCGCAGTCAGTAGATGATTGTGTAGTTGGTCCCAGGGAGGCTGTGTACGCGATCTCAGTCTTGCCGCCTTGAAAGGTGGTGTGTCATGTGATCAGAGCGCAGAGACGTCCTGATTGGTTTGCGAGCCCTGAAAATTGCTTGGCTTGCGTTTTTTGTATTCTGGAACCATGACCTTTCTGGGGAAAATGTGCCTCCAGTGAGGCGCTTCGATTTTCATATTGGCGGTCGCAGGTTTGCGAGAGCGCACAGATAATGAAGTCGTTAGGCAGAGATTTGGGTTTTGTTTCAAAGAGCGGGGCCCACAAAGTCTGCACGGCGGGCGCGGTGAGCTAGGTAATTCGCTTGGCAGACAGTTAGGGCTGGCAAAACCCGAGTTTGCTAATGTGAGGCCATCTCGAAATCCGGCGTGCAATAATAGCGGTCTTTTAGGAAGCGCTTACGTGTATTCGTAGTTTGAGGGTGCTGAAACGGGAGCCGAAGCAATGTTCCCCTTCCTGCAGCGGCCTGCGGGCGGCAGCCAGAAACACGTTCCAGCCAATTCTAGCGTATGAAAAGTCCGCTTGTCGGTCCCAATTTTCTCAGTCATTATTTGTATGGAGTTCTGGGCCTGCCTATTTTGGGTTTTACAATTTTTTAGTTGCCACTTCGTTGCACGGATGGCAATCTGTCTTCCGCCATCCGCAATATATGCCTGCCCGAACTCCGCTTTTTCCACTTAGTTTTATAAAAATGTTTCCCAGACAAGTCTGTTCTCAATTCAAAAAACGTGACTTTACCAACTCCACTTCCTCCGCTTAGTTTTATGAATATGTTTCCAAGACAAGTTTATTCTCAATTCAACACTGCTTTGTTATCTGTAAATGTAACCGCGGCCTTGAGGAATTGACGGACCCATGGTTTAACCAGATGTTTCGTTTAATGTACCTAATGAGATCCCAAGCTTTCATACCTTATCTGATTACGGAAAGTATCAAGCACATTTGTAACTGCCCCTGACCGGTGTCTACCTCGGGTCTTTCCTACGACTTCTGTGTCTTCTCCTATTTTTGTAGCGTATGCTACACAGGCCAAGGTTGAGCAGTTTCACCTGGATCTTGAAGGGCCATGCTGCACAAGCGCGCGAAGCATTGGATTGGATTGCATTGGATTGGATCAAATTGGATTGTACGGATTGGAATATAAATCCACTTCAATTGGAGTACGATTGTGTAGATAATTGTGTCTGGGCATTCGCAGGTCTGCGCATTCAGGAGGAGTGACGTTATAGCCGCGCCAGACGCACTGACACCGGCGCGTCTCAAGCTGTGCGCCTGCGTTGCGCAGAAAGCCATGTCTGATGCTGCGCCGGAGCCGCTTGATAGCCGTTTCGTGTTGGTCCTGGAAAGCCGTGCTGAGCATGCGCGAAGAGCAGTGACCGGACTCGGTTTAGACCAAACTGGACTGTAATAGACTAGACTAGACTGGATTGGATAAGAAATCGTTATAGCAGCAGTACGCATGGTAATCAGCTAATCTTAGATTACCAGGAAACCTAAGAATAACCAGCTGAACCTTAGCTCATGCTACGTATGTCCTGGCATAGCTCAGCTAAGACACTTGTTACTTTTACCCCGCACATTCCGCCTATTCGCGGTCCAGCTCCTTCTGTTCGGTACGTCATTTGTTAGCAGAAACAATTTGGCTAACTTCTTACCACTACTCCACGCTTGGTGGTCGGTTTCTGCGCTATGCCACGTGAGTGAAGCAAGATGAGGGCGAAATATGGCTTAGATATCCGGTTTTGAATTCGACTGTTCGTGGGCGGTTTGCAGATGGGAGGTGTCATTGGAACGAACTCACAATCCGAGGACACCTATGCATTTTAAGGGTTCTGAATGCGAAATAAAGAATGGCCAATCTGTTTCCCGAGGCATTCTGAATCCGCACTGCTCTATCGAAAGGCTTTGTCCTCCCGGCGTTTCCGAAAATTGGACTCCAGTTTTTTTTGTCTCGATTAACAATGGCTTCGGTCTCTCTCTTAGGCGGTGGCCACTGCTCATTGCCTTTACCTAGTGGTGAGTTTTAAACGGGGAGCAGCGAAGTTATCTAGGTATGGTACGCATCGCGCTTCAATGGCACCTGTAGCTTGGTAGTTTACGTTTAAGACCTTAAATGTTTTTTGTAAAGTACATGTGAAAAGGCGTCTAATATGACTCTGCTGCAAATATTGATCCACGAGAAGCGTCAGGCAAATAATCTGTGGTATTATAACAAAGACAAATAATTGTCCCGGGTTGTAGCATTTCCGAGCCAATGTTAAAACGCTGCATTTCCTTTCTATGATCATCCCCACAAAAATTTGAATAAGCCGAGCAATTTTTATCTTACGCAAGAGGGGACGGATAGCGGACGCTTTAAAAAGGCCTAGGCTGGTAACGCAATTTTGAGCACGTCAGTTCGGCAGTAGACCCAAAGCAGCTGAACGAGATATGCCTTCGCCGCAATGGAGAATAGCGAAATACATGGAGCTACGAAACCTTAAAGATGCCGTACGTCACTTCTATTTGCAGCTGGAAACAATTTTTTATGCCACCTTGTTTTGTTTGTTGTTTGCACACAAGGTTATCTTCCTTCGCTTTCGCTCGCGCTACTGTCGCTTGCTTCGCCTGTGTAGGCGGACGATAGGCCACCGGCCGGGCCGACAGTGACGCCGTCTGTAGGACCGATTTGCCAGCGGCCTGAAATGGAGGCTAACAAATTACGTCACCTGTCCCACACTTTTTTCAATACGCCGTTTGCCAAAGGGGTATCTTTAAGCTTTCCTTCCTCCATGGCGAGATGTGAGATATGTGCTTGGGGTGACCAGCAGCTGAAGTTTGTGTAACACGAGCAAAGGGAGCCTGGTTAAACTCCATGGCAGCATGTGCACGTAATCAGGCGATGACTGATTGCACGCAATGTCACTAGAACGATAAAAACTTTCTGCACAGAACACCTGCGCCCAGGTCATTGATGCGGGCTTTATTCAACCGTGTCTTCCTATTGCGGAACTATAATGCCTAGGTCCAGAGCGCGGTTCACAGAGAGCCTTCTGGCCTGCCTTAACCTGCACTTTCGCAAAAGAAACAAAGAATTTGGTAGAGGCGGTTGTTGAGGGCAGGCTGGGTGGGATGCATTTCCCAGTAGTGAGATTTGGGGTAGGAAGTACGGACACCAGAGGCAGGAGGGGTGGCCAGGGTTTTTATGTAGGACGTGAACAATGTGACAGATAAGGAATGAGGGGGTTTCTGCCTACGGAATGAAGCACACAGACTCACCAGTTGGAAGTAGACATGCTGCACTCTCAAACTTTTTGATCGGTTTCTCCCATTCCGGAGATATCATGTGGTTGTCGTTGGGTCGACAATTAGAAGTGTATTCCCACGAAGGTCGGACCTGAATTCCGACAAAGTCGGTTAAGCTGTCAGCAAAGAAGCCGAACCTCTGTTGCTAATCGGTGATTTGTAGCGTTATTCTTCAATACTGTGGACGTAGTTTTCCTGTGACTGAACATTACCATGAATAGCATGAATGGAAAAAAAGAACGAATGAGCATGCTTCATGTGTAGCCGAGTTATTGAAAGCCGAAGTTCTATTTCCTCTAAATAAAGCTTGGTGGATTGCCCTCCATAAAATGTGACTACTGTCGTACTTTTCCTGGTGGAATTTGTCGTCCTCGAAAAGATCCAGCAAGGGTAATAGTGAATGAATCGCAATAAAACTCTAAACTGCGAGAGCTACAAAAAATTAGTCCCACCTCCCCTCGCGGGAACCCCTGTGTAGATGCGACGCATAGGGGGTTCCGTTGTTGTTTCCGTTAGGTTGATTCTCCCCATCGCGTGAAACGTGCCGTAAACCCCTTGCCGCGGCTATGAGGCGCGGCTATGACGCAACACAATCCACTTTATTCCAATCCAATCCAATCCTAATCCAATTTATTCCAGCCAAGCCAAGCCAATCAATCGAATCCAATCCAATGCCCCTCGCGAGAGAGTGTTCGCTATCGGAAAGGAGAGGGGGTAGCGGCGGAGAGCGCAGCTCGCGCGGCGAGGAGAATGGGGGAGGGGTGTGGACGGAACACAACGCCGTATGGAGGTACAAGGCGAATGAATGAGATGCCGTCGCATCTAAAACCTTTATTGTTAACAATGCGATCAGTGAAGCGAAGATATCCATGGGCAGGATACGTTCCAATAGGCGCCCGCTCGCAGTTTTCGCTTCATTGTATTGAAGCTATAAGACCACCGAAACTGAGCATCATGCGTATAAAAAATCAACAGGTACCCATACATCTTTGAAAGTTACTATGGTGATGGCGGCGAATTATGGCTTTGGTGCTGACAACTTTATTTTTTCTGATATTGAAACAAAGCCTAATCTAAAAGGGGTGCAAGACGTAACAAATATGAAGTAAAAATAGTAGGCTTGTAAGAGCTTCGACGATTCGGTGCTTGTTGGCACCTCTTCCATGTATCATTGAACAGAAATGCCCTCCATCATTGTGTACACGTTCGTTTTGGGGTTAAAGTTAGGGACCATAAAGGTTTAATTACTATAATTATCAATTTGTAATATGAAATTGCACAATTTTGCTTACATTGCACAGCCCTTTCAGTCGCCGGGCTCGATGCGAGTCGACAGCCACCAAGCAAGTACGTTTTTTGCGACACAAATACGTGCTGCCGTCTTTTATATTTTCGAATCTCCGGGTGCCTGTGTTAGTGAAAAACTACGCAGCGCGGTATATCAAATTTTTGTACAAAAAAGCTATCACTGACCACAGATAAAAATATATTTGACGTTTGAGAACCGCATACTGGTTTCTTGGTGACTGCCTGCTTTGATGAATAGGAAACCGTATGCGGTTCCGAAACGTGTAATATATTTTTATTCTTCGTCATTGTTCGCTTTTCGTACTTTCTCGTGCCTGACCAGACGATATTCGTCAAGCCCTGTAGTATGTAAAATTATTCTTTTATTTGGTGCTCCCGATACCACAGTACATAGTTACGAAATCACCATTTGCAGTTCGACTAGCGCGTGTTCACTGACAGTACTGTTGGGAATGTGTGACCAATTTACAGCAAAATATCTCGGCTATTCCACGTTTTATAACATTACAGTTTCCCTAGAGGAAACCTAGAAGCTGAATGTCTTGTTGGTTTGATGGAAATCTCGTACCTTTCAGTGTTATTCCGGATTTTGTTTGACAGCCAACGATGGTCGGTTTCTCTCTAAATAATAATTCCAACCTACATCCTTCCTTTCGTTTGCCTTCTTTTAACATTGACCTTCAAAACTTTTACATTAAACCTATAGACCTTACGTCGTAAAAGCACAACTCGCTTTTTGCCCACAATTGAGAATATCAATTCGACCTCATCACCCCATGAAATAGAACATTGCCAAAGATGACACTTGACGTACGCAATGGCTCAATCTTACAAAACAAATAAATCAGGAAACGTAACACGGTATGTGGTTTTCTTTTTTTATTGCTATCCTAAAGAAGTCAATACCGCACGGTAGATTTAACAGATAAATTGTGGGCAAAACGCCGCAAATAGCAGGACGGCACAGGACCATGGCAACTAGATCTCGCCAGGGGAGGTCAGGCGCCTCTGGCAGAATCCACGAACACATCGGATCTTCTGCCATTCCGCCACTGCTCCCGTCCTGTCCCTTTGTTAGTGTCCTGTCTTTTAAGCGCAGTGTTTTTCCACCTTATTATCAGTTATCGAGAAAGTGCCGCCGTCTACAATCCGTAAAACTATTAATCAGGGTACCCTGGCATGTGTGACAACGGGGCCGACGAGACGTACCCGACGCTGGTCTCTTTTTCGCTTCTTGCTAGAATTATCGAAGAAACTAGTAAACGTGTTCGTAACAGTAAACTGACATCAAATACATCAAATTATTTTATCTCGACAAAACCACGTGCGGTTGAGCTAGATAACATTTTGCAGAAAATGAGAATGTAGGCAATGCGAAAAAATAGCCGCAGCTTGCATTAGTGTTGGAACGCCAGAGAAACAGCAGGCTGGGGCTCCTCTCCTATCATGGGAGACCATGACGTTGGTCGCACATGGATTTCCTAACTCCACTGAAGGTATTCATGCGGGGAAGGCCGGAAATTTTTGCCGGCAGGCTTTCACATCTTCCCAAAGTGCACCGCCTTAGCACGTGCTGGACCACGAGGACCCGGCTGCGTGTAATCGGCATCTGTAGCGTGAACGCGACGCACTGCTCCCCACTTCAGGCGCGAAGCAGGCGATACGGTAAGCAGACGAGGAGCGAGAGCATGCCACGAACGCTGGGAGTGTTCTCGAAGGCCGAGGTAGGCAACGCCCGGCGGTAGTGACAGGCGCACGGTCCCGTGCGTTCAGGATTTTTTTTGTATTTTTTTAACGCTAACTAAACTGTTCGACAGCCCTGCTGTTGCAAAACATTAGCAACTGGCCCTCGAATTTAGGCCGTTAGTGTTAAAAACCGCGACTCTACCGCTGACGTTGCGGCTTTATTTATTTCTTGGCACGCTTTGGTAATAGCAACACATTACTGATCAACAGTGTGAAAGAAAACACATTCATCATTGACGTGGTTTGACTGCTGAGCTGTGGCTAGTGATGAAATGCCAAATTTCCTGAATTCCGTGAGCTGTTCTATTTCTGGCAGGCTCATGGCAATATCTCCTGGGATTTAATAGGTTTCCAGAAGTGACCTACTCTTTCCATGAAATAATGATTTGCATAGAAGACATCACCGTCGCTGTACAACCTTTCTGTGCGGGAGGGACATATGCGGCGGAAGCCCTCTTCCACTTCCAAGTAAAAAACACCCGATCAACTTTACCTACGCATACATTATTCATACCATGAGGGCGCAGCAGGAAATTCACGAGGAGTGTTCTTTATGACAGTCCCCAAAAATACACCCCTCTCAGCAATACAAAGAAAACATGGTCCGTTGTCTCCCGTGTTTTTCTACTAAAATAATATGTGCTCCTTTGTACAAGACGGCCCCTTTTGTTTCAAACAGTCAGTACTAACAATTTCCCCACATTCAACCGAACGAACAAAACACGCCTCATGGCTGTACGTGTATTCTATCTAGCATTTTCAGCAACATCCAGTCTTCCGTGGCGCTTTGTGCAGAGATATCTACTGTGGCGACCCCTGAGTCTGAAAACAGAAGCCTGCACAGAAGTTGCTCAAAAGAATAGAAAGATGGTTGAAAGCGAACCAGTGGATGTTGAGAGAGGGTGTCTGTTTAGGCGGCAAGATTGGTCAACCAAGCGACCCGTTGCGCATATATCTGAACGTGAATTTCACAATCTCTACTCAGCGGGATCGGCAACAAAAACTGACTTGGAATTCCCCAACCAAGTACATTTCAGGATAATCTCGCCTTTATAAGACCATCTTATATCAACGCCGAGCGTTTCTTCTTGTTCAAACCCCTGCAGACGAGAAGAGAAGGCTGGCGTCTCGTAGGGGTTGTTAAATCTCTCCCCCCCCTACCCGAGAATTAATTCTGTGCAGTGCGCTTCGCAGCTATTGCGCGCGCGAGACCGGCTGCCGCCGTCGCGAACGACCGCCTTGCGGTCTTCAGGCCGCGATATTCGTCGTGATATGCGTGCCGTACTCGTGGAGCTCGGCAACAGCGTCAGGCATCATGAAATTTCCGTAATCGCCTGCCAACGCCCCCGACAGCTTGCGCGTCGACCTGGTACTGGCAGAGTTCTGGTGGAATAAAAGTTGGCAAGAGATGAGGATGCAGCAGGTGTAGTAAAACAGATGAGAATTTACTAGGTGCAGGGGAGAAAATTGCATGCAAGGGCAGGAAACTGTGAAAGATTTCGTAGAGCGCGCCAGCGAGCAAGTACGGCAATTTCACGACGCCTGAAATTGTTGCCGAGCTTCACGAGTACGTCACGCATATGACGACGCCGGTCTTAGAGTTAACGTAGAGTTCATAGAGACAGAGAATTCACATACGCTGAAATTAAAGGTGATATGCGTGCATCTGGCCTCGCAGGGATTTAACATAGTCTCGCGCTAGGAAGGGATTTCACAATGCCTATGTGGCGCCTGCCGAAGAGAGTACGTGCACAATCTAATCAGCATCGACACGCCCTGTTTTCGCATGCAACCAAAGCGGCCAACGCACACCTCACTCCCACGTTACCGCATCAGGATGTATTTCTCTACAAGGACTAGCAGCCAGTAGCGACCCGGCGAGCATCACAGACAAGGGTGCGCGAAGTGATTTTCACGCAATGGCGTGTCTACTGGCCGGCCCATGGGAAGCCGGGACTGCACAGACGCGCCGGGTAAGATCTGTTGGGAATCCTGTGTTCTTTATACCCATTAGGTGCGTTTTGTATATATTCTACATTACTGCGGTTTGAAAAGTTTTGGGTTTCATGCTACATTTGGCACTAGGGATATTTTTTGCGACGATGCTTTTTGGATGCGATTGCAGTGCGTTTCGGAACACTTTCGGAAATGTTCTTTTGCAGGTTTGAGTTCCCATGTTGTCGCACACTAATGAAACACAGTATCGTTTTTACGTTCGTCTGTTTTGAAGGAACGCCTTTAATCGAATCGTCGCCGCTGCTACGCAAATGAAAGACTGTAGCCACACAGTCCTGGATCTTGCGAAGAAATGTGTAGTTATTTCAAAAAAAATTACGAAGAATCAGAATCAAACTTTAAGAGCATGCATTCGACTACTGGAACGTCTGTCGCTCTCGAGTCAATAAAATGTTTCGAGTGATTGTGTATCTTTTATGTCGGGGATTCTGTAACGCACGGATAGAGTGCAGTGGGTTATATTTGTTCTCGCACTGCACTGTTCCCCGTTATTTTATTCGACAATTGCGTGCAGAGCGAGAAAAAAAATCATGTGACAGTAGCATATCGGGCTATGTTAGAGCAGCGGTATTTGCAAAGAAATTGATATTCGTGGTATCCGAAAGACCAGTTTAAAGCGGGATAGCCAGGCGTTTATTAGGCGTCTTAATCACCGATTCAGCAATACAGCCCAAACAAATTTTACAGGTCGTTATGATTCCTATTGCCAACTGTATTTTCTCTACGTTTACCAAACCAGATTTAGATTGTGGAGGAAGGCTGAGCCAGCCAGACATCAGCAAGACACAAGATACGTTGCGACGGCGGCCGTTGACTCCGAATCTGTTTTTAGCTATTTTATAGTGCGCAGCAGCTTGGTTCCGGAATGAACGTTTCGCGTTACGGCAGCGCAGAGGCGAAGGTAATGTCCGCGTAACCGGGGAAATGATCGAGATGCCCCAGGCAGAAAGAAAACGCTGGAGAAAAGTCTGGCAATACTATGAGGGGTATGGTGGCGCGCGCTGCTAAAACGTCACTTTCCAGCACTTCACCACAGGCTCAGTACAACTCACCGCCTTACCTCTCACACTTGTCGGCATGCGCTGCTACCAGGTAGCGCCCTTTCTTCAAACTATTGTCCAGTCGCGTCATTTTCGCTTGTGGCACCTCTGAACCACGCTGGCATTGTGTAGGAGGTTCAAACACAATTTGCAGCTACACGTTCGGCGGCGCCGAAGCAGCTGCGAGATAACGGCAGAGTATCACACGCCTTTATTCGGTCGCTCATCACGAAATGACTTCCTCGAGGCGCAGGAGTGAAGCGTTATGACCGAGAAGACTGCACTTCGCGATGGGCACAAATTTCCCAAAAAGACAGTATTGTAATTTGTAGTACATTTTTTCTTCTCTGGGATAAATCCAGCATAAATGTTTGTAACCTTTCATGTGCGGGCTGTGTTGCTTGGCTTCAGCTGATCTGGGTAGGGTTATCGGGCACGTTTTCCCGAGAACAAAATTCAGAAGACCTCCACCCTAAATCCTAATGTGTCGAGAATGCGGACCGGAGTAAACGAAGCAGGTAGCCACGACCTAGACGGACGTCTGGTGTAAAAAATAACAGCAGCTCGCTTTTCGGTACTCATGTCTGTTACAGTGCCACTAAAGGTTTCGCTTAAGGGTGATCGATAGGCAACGTAAGTTGCCCAACTGCATCTCCGGCTACATTCGCTGCGCATTGAGCAATCGGCTTGAAAATTTTGGAGGGTACGTAAAAACTGCTTGACTAACCCTTCCAAAATGTTTTGCTGAAATATTTATTCCTTCTTCAGTAAAAAATCCAACATTGCTGACCTTTTTTCTGACTTAAAGCATTGCAAAATTGTAGATGCCTGAAACTATTTTCTTTAAGTGTAAAATTCTCCAGGCGTTCTTCGGAGCCACAATATAATTGGTGCCATAACCATTGATTTGTAAATAACTACTAGCACTAACACAAATTTTAATTTATTTGTAGAGAAAAAGTATGAATAAAACTTATGGTTGGTTACAACATACTTATTCTTGTTCGGTATGGGCTTATAGCGTTGATACAAAATCTCACAAATGTGGTTTCAGAAACTCCAAAAGTTGAAGAGAGAATATTCTTTTTCTCAGCGGAAATTCTTTTTGAAAAATTTCACTTGAAATTTTTTCTTTTATTTTCGAAAATGTCACATCTCACACGGATTCTGACAATAGCGAGGCAATGCTATTAGCACAGTGGACGTGGGGAATAAAAGATCGGTCTAATATGTCCAAGAAACCAATTACATGCGCACAAACGGTATGATAGGCGACCGACGTAATGTAAACAAACGTTTCGCAATGCAACCCGCAATGCTATCGCAACTGACATAGCGCCTTCGCGGCATAAACTGATCTACAGAAACATTCAACTAACCATGCCCTACGTTTCTAAGTAATATATAAATAATCATTATCACGCATTTTGAACTAAAAATGACAAGGTAAATACCACTGTTCATCACACAAAACTTGCAGTGACTAGGCGTGGCCAGCGTGTGACGTATTTGGCGCAATTGTTAAATGCGTTTTGGTGCCAATCTGCGGATGCCAGTTCGTGAGTACATTCCAGAAGAGTTTAGTATAGTTTGGCGCTACAATAGGAACATGCAAGTTTTCGTCGGTTTTTCCTATGTACCGCCACTTAAAGACAAAACATTGCTGACCCAGGCTCTATTGCGTATACATAAACTTTATAATTTGGACCACGATCGAAGCATGTTACAACTTATTGCGTGTCGTTTCTCGTCTCTGCATTGTAACTGATTGTGCTGCAAGCGCTGCTTGGTATTTATTTCTCATTTTTAAAATTCCATCTGCTTGAGTCTGCGAATACAGGATGAACAGTGGGGCTTCTTTGAGCATGCACAGTAGCATACTGACAGGGAAGCGAACATAAGTTCAAAAAGTCACCTTCGGAGCATCTGTAGGCCGTCACGTACCTCTAGGCTAGCGGCAGTGGCCTGAAATTGCAGCACATGAAAACCCTTCACAGGAACTGTAGTCTCGAGGCCTTTTCCTTGATCTTTCAAGTTGATTAAGTATTGTGCCTTCCACTTGCCATCCCAGAATACATCAACACGGTCACGTATATTATTTTTCGAGTGTACATAACCTAAACCCATTCGGGATTCTGAAAAGAAAAATATCTTCATGTGAAAGCACAGTTGATCGAAAGCCTTTGGGGTAAATTCCAAGTACGAATATATCTGCAACTTCCCGCCCCAATGCCTGGATAAGATTCCTCAAGACACGATTCGGTGCAGCAAAAGACCCGATATATTAATATAATATATAATATATATATATATATATATATATATATATCCAGAAAGAAATGCCTTCAGTCTACAACGCCAAAGAACGCATAGGGGAATGGTTAGACTATTTTTTACCGTTACTGACGTTACATTCCTTTTTTTCTTTTAAATTTAAAATACGTGATAAAGAAAGAAAGAAAAACACGCGCCTAGAGTGGGACCCAACTCACGCCAGTTACCCGCTTATGACAGGCTGTAGACGTTCGCGTCACGCCCCGGGGGTTGAAAAGAAGGTCTCCTTCTCCCCGTGTAGTCTGAGTGGCGCTGGCTACCACCCTCAAGCGTCAGATACAGTTGTAGTAAATATAAATACCCCAGAAAGTGAAGGAGAACACAGCCGCCCAGATAGCCGAATTGGTAAGGCATTCGAGATCTAATCGAAAGGCGCTGGTTCGGTCCCCACTCTGGGCACGTGTTTTTCTTTCTTTATCACATAATTAACAAAAAAACTAATGTAACGTCACTAACAGTGAAAAATAGTCAAACCATTCCCCTATGCCTTTTTTGGCGTTGTAGACTGCCGGCATTTCTTTCTGTATTTCCTAACCAGCCCCTCATTTACAAACCCTATATATATATAAATATATAATTTTTTTATCGCCCCTCCCGCCGGTAGCGTAATGATTATGGCACCAGACCAGTATTCTGGAGGTCGTGGCTTCGGATCCCACTTGGCGGGCATTTTTTTCTCCACTTTCTTTCTTTCTTTCCAAATTTTATATCTGTTTCTATGACCTGCCAAACATCCCCTTTGCTTTCCGAGGTTTTCGTGACTGCCAACTCTTTTATCGGTCTTATTTCCAACGAGCCCCTCATTTCGCATTCTGATTCGATACATGCATAGCGAGGGCCTCTGTTCAGACAGTCTTGGTGCCATAGGAAGCTTAAGAGGGTTCAACGCTATTCGACTACTCTTGTCATGTCGTAGACACTCGAGTCACGGCCCGGGGTAAAAAGAAGGTCCCCTTCTCCCCGAGTAGTCCGAGTGGCGCTGGCTACCACCCCCAAGCACAGGAACAAAAAATATCTTACATATATACCCCACAAAGTGAGGGAAAATCACCCCGCCGGTAGCGTAGTGGTTATCGCACCAACCGGTATTCTGGAGGTCGTGGGTTCGGATCCCACCTGGCGGGCATTTTTTCTCCACTTTTTCTTTCTTTCCAAATTATTTATTTGTTTCTATGACTACTACAACCTCCCGTTTGCTTTCCGAGGTTTTCTTGACTGCCAACTCTTATATCTGTCTTATTTCCACCGAGCCCCTCATTTCCCATTCTGATTCGCTACGTGCATAGCGAGGGCCTCGGTTCTAGCAGTCTTGGTGCCCTATGAAGCTTAAGAGGGTTCAACACTGATCGACCACTCTTGACATGTTGTAAACACTCGATCACGGCCCGGGGATTAAAAAGAAGGTTCCCTTAACCCTGAGTAGTCCAGGTGGCGCTGGCTACTACCCACAAGCGAAGCAAACAAAAAATACCTTAACATAAATACCCCAGAAAGTCGAGGGGAAAATCGCCCCGCGGTAGCGTAGTGGCTATCGCACCAGACCGATAATCTGGAGGTCGTGGGTTCGGATCCCACCTGGCGGGCATTTTCTCCACTTTCTTTTTTCTTATCCAATTCTTTTTCTGTTTCTATACCTAACCTACTCGTCGTCCCCTTTCCTTTCCGAGGTATTCTTGAGTGCCAACTCTTATTTCTTGCTTATACTATATAATATATATATATATATAATATAATATATATATATATATCCTATATATATTGCTTAAAGGGAATAGCAAGTTCACGACGGTAGTTGATCGTGGGGGGTTATTCAAGGCGTCGCGTGAGGCACGGGCCGAGCGCAGCTCAAGCCGATACGAGCTCGTGAGCATGAACGTCCGAGTCGGGCATTCGTCCGTCTTCACGATAATCCTCGGGGCAGTACCCGATTGGGCAAATGGCGCTTCGGTATCTAATATTCGTTGTGCAGCGTTTAAGCTTCTTCTTGTTACAATTGCCCCCGGTGCAAAAGGAGCCCATCCTGGCTACTCAAGGGCACGACTAAACTAGAGGGTCGTAGTAGGGTTTTAACCGTTCCACGTGAACAATTCACGCCCTCGGCGCGATGATCTGTAGTTCGTGCAACTGGTTCCACAAGGTAATTGACGGGAGAAGTCCGCTCAATGACTCTGTACGGGCCATGGTACTTGGTGGTCAGTTTTGGGGAGAGACCGGGTGTTGAGCAGGGCACCCAAAGCCACACAAGGGAGCCGGGATCAAAACTGCGATCTTTGACGCATTCGTCGTGACGATGCTTCTGGCGCTGCTGATCGGTCGATGTAAACGAACGGGCCAGTCGACGGCATTCCTCGGCGCGACGAGCAAGGTCTGAAATCGGCGTAAATTCGCTTGCGTCGGGCTTGTAGGGGAGTATCGTGTCGATTGTGCAGGACGGCTCTCGCCCATACAACAAGAAAAACGGCGAGAATCCCGTGGTCGTCTGCGTTGCCGTATTGTAAGCAAATGTTACAAACGGGAGTGCGAGGTCCCACTTCGACTGGTTGGCAGACACGTACATGGAGAGCATGTCACCAAGGGTGCGATTGAAGCGTTCCGTGATCCCGTTCGTTTGTGGATGGTATGATGTGGTAGTCCGATGAACGACGTGGCACTCAGAGAGCAGTGCTTCAATAACCTCAGACAAGAAAACCCGCCCTCGGTCGCTGAGTAGCTCCTGAGGTGCCCCGTGTCGAAGAACAAAGCGGCGAAGGAGGAAGGAGGCTACGTCGCGAGCCGTGGCGGCCGAAAGAGCATCGGTTTCGGCGTACCGAGTAAGGTGATCCACGGCGACAATGATCCATCGGTTTCCGGCTGCAGTAGACGGAAGTGGGCCATACAGGTCGATGCCCACACGTTCGAATGGCTTTGCTGGGCATGGTAGTGGCTGCAAAGGACCGGCAAGGCGGGGCGGCGGCGATTTTCGGCGTTGACATTCAGGGCAAGAGCGCACGTACTTGCGCACGAAGGTATACATACCACGCCAGTAGTATCGCAGGCGAAGACGCTCATAGGTCTTTAGTACGCCAGCATGACCGCAACTTGGATCAGCGTGAAAGGAGGTGCATATGTCGCTGCGCAAATGACGGGGTATGACCAGCAGCCACTTTCGGCCGTCGGAGCAGTAGTTGCGGCGGTAGAGTAGCTCGTCACGGAGCGCAAAGTGAGAAACCTGCCGGCGTAGGGCCCGAGATCCCCCGGCAGGCGATGTACCGGAGAGCATCCCAATAAGAGAAGCAATCCACGGGTCCTTGCGTTGCTCGGTTGACATGTTGCTGACTGCAAGAGGCGACAGACGTAAGTCACTATCACTTGAGGCAAGGCAGGAAACTTCAGCAGGCACGGGTGAGCGTGAAAGAGCATCAGCGTCGGAGTGCTTGCGACCTGAACGGTAAATGACCCGGATGTCGTATTCTTGCAGTCGGAGAGCCCACCGACCAAGACGACCTGATGGATCCTTGAGGGAGGAGAGCCAACAGAGTGCATGATGATCGGTGACGACATCGAATGGGCGACCATACAAGTACGGGCGGAACTTGCCCAGTGCCCAAATTATCGCCAAGCACTCCTTCTCTGTTACAGAGTAGTTCGACTCGGCTTTCGTCAGTACACGGCTCGCGTATGCTACGACGTACTCGTCAAAACCGGGCTTTCGTTGGGCAAGCACAGCACCGAGGCCGATCCCACTAGCATCAGTGTGGACCTCGGTTGGGGCGGACGGGTCGAAGTGCCGCAGTATCGGCGGGGATGTGAGTAGACGCCGTAGCGTCACAAAGGCTTCGTCGCAGGAGGGTGACCACGCAGATATGTCGCTGGCACCACCGAGGAGCTGAGTTAAAGGCGAAATTATGCTGGCGAAGTTGCGTACGAAGCGTCTAAAATACGAGCAAAGACCGATAAAGCTCCGAAGCGCCTTTATAGTGGTCGGCTTCGGAAATTCGGCTACGGCTCTCAGCTTCGTATCATCTGGGAGGATCCCGTCCTTCGAAACGACGTGGCCCAGGATCGTCAGTTTGCGCGCAGCGAAACGACACTTTTTGAGATTCAGCTGCAGCCCAGCTCTTGCAAGGCACGTCAAAACTTGCTGCAGGCGGGCGAGGTGCGTTTTGAAGTCCGAAGAGAAAACAACGACGTCGTCCAGATAGCAAAGACACGTCTTCCACTTTAGTCCGCTCAAAATACCGTCCATCATTCGCTCGAAGGTGGCAGGAGCGTTGCAAAGCCCGAACGGCAATACATTAAATTCATAAAGACCGTCAGGGGTAACAAAAGCAGTTTTCTCTCGATCTGCTTCCGCCATCGGGACCTGCCAGTACCCGGATCGAAGGTCTAGCGACGAGAAGTATTCTGCTCCCTGCAAACAGTCGAGGGCGTCGTCGATGCGGGGGAGGGGATACACGTCCTTGCGGGTTATGGTGTTCAAACGGCGGTAGTCGACGCAAAACCGAATGGACCCATCCTTCTTTTTCACAAGAACCACGGGTGACGCCCAGGGACTCTTGGAGGGACGAATAATGTCACGCTGAAGCATGTCATTCACGTGGTCTTCAATGGTGCGTCGCTCTGCCGGTGACACACGATACGGTCGTTGTCGAAGCGGGGAATGCGAGCCAGTATCGATGGCGTGGCTCACAACGGACGTGCGACCAAGAGAACTTTGCCCACTATCGAAAGGACGAAGAAAACTGGCTCAGAAGTGCAGTAAGCTGGGCTCGTTGGGTGGCGTCCAAACTTTCGTCAATTGAGCGGGAGAAAATCTCGGGACATGTTTCGTCCCGTGTGCATGGCGTAGTAGTGCTCAGCTCGTCGACTTGGAGATGGGGCGCATCATCAAGAAGCTCCGTAACAAGACGGCGATCGACCGGCTCTACAAAGCCGAGTGTTTCGCCGTGTAAAAGGGCGCACGAAGTCGTCGACTGGTTCATAATCATCATTGCACTCGCGCCATTGCGAATTGTCAAAAGGGCGAGGGGTAGCGGAAAACATCTGCGGCGGAAGAAAATGTCGGACGGCGTAAAAAGCACCGTAGCCTCAGGAATAGATGTGCAGGAAAGAGGAACAAGAACGGAAGAACGGGGTGGGACGACAGTGTCTTCGGCGATGACCACCTTGGCGTTAGGAGCACAGAAAGAATCTTCCAAGAGAGGCGAAAACTCGACTTCGGCAGGTGCACACCGTATGACGGCATGATGGCGCGAGAGAAAGTCCCAACCCAGGATTACATCATGAGAGCAAGACGGCAATACGACAAATTCAACGGTGTAGAGAATATGCTGAATAACGACACGGGCCGTGCAGGCTGCTATGGGCTTAATCTGTTGTGCACTGGCGGTGCGCAAGGATAGTCCGGAAAGTGGCGTCAGAACCTTTCGAATTGAGCGGCATAGGTCGGCGTGAACGACAGAAACAGCAGCTCCAGTGTCGATTAGGGCAGTAGTGGGGATACCTTCAACAAACACATCAATAACATTTTCGGGCGGGACGTGAGGACTTTTAGCTTTCGAGGGCGACGCAGCTCTTGCCTCGGGAACTGCGGCTGTTAGTTTTCCTCCCCAGTGCTGGCAGAGCGGCGTCGCATAGGTGACAGCGAGCGACGACGTGGAGAAGGAGATCGGCGGTTGGTGGACGTAGTAGAGCGGTCAGGCGGCAGCGACGTCATCGGCGGATCAGAGGCGACTGGGTACATTGGCTGCGGAACAATATACGGCTGGGCGTAAGTGGGGTCGTAGTACGGAGCCTGTTGGAAGGTGTTCGGAGGCGGCATGCGACGGCGGCAGTAGCGAGCTACATGTCCGGCAATTCCACATACAAAGCATATAGGGCGATTGTCCTGCGTACGCCACGTGCGCGTAAGAGGACTACCCACAGCCGTTGGAAGACGGCTCGCTGGCACGACATTCGGAATCGGATTGGTCTGCAACGGACGCAGTGGCACGCCAGGCTGGGCTGGTGGAGCAGGCGGGTGCACCACTCGAGGGTTGACCGAAGCAGCAGGCCGCAGAGGTGACCTCCCTGCAGCTTCGACGTACGTTAAGGGGCCGGCGACCGGTGCCTGGTAGTGGGCAGTTGGTAGTGCCTCAGCGACCTCTTCTTGTATCACGTGCCTCAGTGCAGGAGCTAGAGGGGACGACGGTTCCGCGGTGTACGGCAGGAGGGACACCTGACGAGCCACCTCTTCCCGAATAAAATCTTTTATCCGGGTGAACAGCGTCGGGTCGTTTGTGTAGGTCGCAGCCAAACTCGACAGGGGCTCGGCCTGAGCGCAAGCTTGCCGAGTTAGGGCCCGTTGCTTTCGAAGCTCGTCGAAGCTCTGACACAAACGTACGACGTCGGCTATCGTTTGGGGATCCTTGGACAGCAGCATCTGGAACGCGTCATCGTCCACTCCTTTAAGGACGTGCCTGACCTTGTCCGTTTCCGTCATCGACGGGTCGACCCGCTTGCACAAGTCAACCACGTCCTCGATGTAACTGGTGAATGTTTCCCCGGCTTGTTGGCCGCGTACACGCAACTGCTGCTCGGCATGGAGCTTGCGTACAGCTGGGCGGCCGAATGCTGCCACAAAGCGGGTGCGGAAGGCAGACCAGGTAGCAATGTCTGACTCATTATTCGCGTACCACCGCCGGGCGAGCTTATCAAGGGCGTAAAACACGTTATGCAGCTTAGTCGGATCATTCCATTTGTTGTAGGCACTCACACGCTCATAGGACGACAGCCAGTCTTCGACATCAGTGTCGTCCTCGCCAGTGAATATGGTTGGGTCCCGCTGTCGCATCGCGCAAGAGCAGATCACGGGTGCGCCCGATGGCGCAGGGTGCTGGCTGGTCTCTCGGTGGTTCATCTCGGGCAGTGTCCGGTTGCGAAGCTCCAGCGTGGAACCGAGACCCTTGACCTCCACCACTTGTAAAGGGGAATAGCAGTCACGACGGTAGTTGATCGTGGGGGTTTATTCAAGGCGTCGCGTAAGGCAACGGGCCGAGCGCAGGTCCAGCCGATACGAGCTCGTGAGCATGAACGTCCGAGTCGGGCCTTCGTCGTCTTCACGATAATCCTCGGGGCATACCCGATTGGGCAAATGGCGCTTCGGTATCTAATATTGTTGTGCAGCGTTAACTCTTCTTGTTACAATATATATATATAATATATATATACAGATATATATGTATATATATATATAATTTGACCGGCCGGCCTCAGAGCTAGTTGACCGGCCTCAGAGCTCTTGTAAATATAAACCCCCGCGTTAAGTCGAGAGAGAAGCCGGTGTGGGGATAGCGTAATGGTGAACGCACCGCACCGGTTATGCGGAGATGTGGGTTCAGTCCCGCTCCCGGAAAACGGCGGATTTTTTTCTCGACTTATATTTTCGCTTATTTATCAATGAATCAAAGAAACGTGACAAGCACACGTCATTCGGCCCTATTAAATATTTCGAGAAAAAAAAAAAAAAAAAAGCCGAATAGCACTGGCAATGACGACTGCAACATTGATATATGTATATATATATATAAACAGAAAGATAGGTCGGCAGTCTACAATGCCAAAGGAGCCGTAGGGGTGTGGTTTGCCTCTTTTTTTACTACAGGTACTGAAGTTAACATTTTTTTAATATACGCAAGAAAGAACGAAAGGAAAACACGCGCCCAGAGTGGGGACCGAACCCACGCCTTTCGATTAGACCTCGAATGCCTTACCAATTCAACTATCTGGCGACTGTGTTCTCCTTCACTTTCTGGGCTATTTGTATTTGCTAGAAGTGTATCTGACCCTTGAGTGTGGTATCCAGCGCCACTCTGACTACACGGGGAGAAGGGGCCTTCTTTTCAACCCCCGCGGCGTGACTCGAACGTCTACAGCCTGTCATGAGCGGGTAACTGGCGGGGCCCTCGATGCTACCTAGGCATCAAGGCTGCCAGAACCAAGACCCTCGCTAGGCTTTCGCAGAATAATATATTAAGGAAATGAGGGGCTCGTTGAGAAAATACAAAAAGATAGGTCATCAGTCTACAACGCCAAATGACGCATAGGGCTGTGGTTCGGGTCCTTTTTTTTTACTACGGTAAATGAAGTTCACAATTTTTTTAATAACCGAAGAAAGAAAGAAAGAAAAAACACGCGCCCACAAGTGAGGAACGAACCCACGCCTTTCTATTATATCTCGAATGATTACCAATTCGGCTATCTGGGCGACTGTGTTCTCCTTCACTCTCTGGGCTATTTATATTTACTAGAAGTGTATCTGACGCTTGAGGGTGGTAGGCAGCGCCACTCTGACTACACGGGGAGAACGGGACCTTCTTTTCAACCACCGGGGCGTGACTCGAACGTATACAGCCTGTCATTAGCGGGTAACTGGCGGGAAGCACTCCGGCGGGGCCTAGTTCCGAGGGCGACGTAAACGCGTCGGGGGGAGGGAGCGGCTCTGTGTAGCCCGGCCTCCCCTCTGCTGGCATTGAAATAAAGTCTTTCTCTCTCTCTCTCTCTCTGCCAGATCCGAGACCATCGCTAGGCTTTCGCAAATAATATAGTAAGGAAATGAGGCGCTCGTTGAGGAAATACAGAAAGATGGTCGGCAGTCTACAACGCCAAAGTAGTCATAGGTGTGTCGGTTAGGCTCTTTTTACTACGGTTAATGAAGTTAACATTTTTATTACACGGAAAAAAGAAAGAAAGAAAACACGCGCCCAGAGTGGGGACCGAGGCCACGCCTTTCGATTAGATCGAATGCCTTAACAATTAGTCTATCTGGGCGACTGTGTTCCCCTTGACTTTCTGGGCTATTTTTATTTACTAGAAGTGTATCTGACGCTTGAGGGTGGTAGCCAGCACCACTCGGAGTACACGGGGAGAAGGGGACCTTCATTTCAACTCCCGAGGCGTGACTCGAAGGTCTACAGCCTGTCATGAGCGGGTAACTGGTGGGAAGCCTTCTTATGCTACCTAGGCATCAAGGCTGCCAGAACCGAGACCCTCGCTAGGCTTTCGCAGAATAATATAGTCAGGAAATGAGGGGCTCGTTGAGGAAATACTGAAAGATAGGTCGGCCGTCTACAACGCCAAAAGAGGCATAGGTGTGTGGTTAGGCTCTTTTTTTAAAAGGTTAATGAAGTTAACATTATGTTTAGTATACGGAAGAAAGAAAGAAAAACACGCACCCAGAGTGGGGACCGAACTTACGCCTTTTGATTAGATCTCTAATTTCCTTATCTAATTCGGCTTTCTGGGCGACTGTTTTCTCCTTCATTTCTGGGCTATTTATATTTACCAGAAGTGTATCTGACACTTGAGGGTGGTGGCCAGGGCCACTCTGACTACACAGGGACAAGGGGACCTTCTTATATATATTATATATATATATATATATATATATATATATATATATATATTAATATATATATATATATTATATATATATATATATTTTATATATATTTATGTATACAGAAGGAAATGCCGGCAGTCTACAACCCCAAAGAAGGCATAGGGGAATGGTTAGAATATTTTTTACCGTTAGTGACGTAAGGCATTCGCGATCTAATCGAAAGGCGTGGGTTCGGTCCCCACTCTGGGCGCGTGTTTTTCTTTTTTCTTTCTCACGTAATTAGTAAAAAAAAATAATAATGTAACGTCACTAATGGTAAAAAATATTCTAACCATTCCCCTATGCCTTCTTTGGGTTTGTAGAGTGCCGGCATTTTCTTTCTGTATGTCCTAACGAGACCCTCATTTCCAAACCCTATATATAATATATATATATATATATTTATATATAATAATGTATATATATTAATGTATATACTATATATATATATATATATATATCTATATAAGAAGGGTCCCCTTGTCCCTGTATAGTCAGAGTGGCCCTGGCCACCACCCTCAAGTGTCAGATACACTTCTGGTAAATATAAATAGCCCAGAAACTGAAGGAGAAAACAGTCGCCCAGATGCCGAATAGGTAAGAAATTAGAGATCTAATCAAAAGGCGTGGGTTCGGTCCCCACTCTGGGTGCGTGTTTTTCTTTCTTTCTTCCGTATACTAAACAAAATGTTAACTTCATTAACCTTTAAAAAAAAAGAGCCTAACCACACCCCTATGCCACCTTTGGCGTTGTAGACGGCCGACATATCTTTCAGTATTTCCTCACGAGCCCCTCATTTCCTGACTATATTATTCTGCGAAAGCCTAGCGAGGGTCTCGGTTCTGGCAGCCTTGATGCCTAGGTAGCATAAGAGGCTTCCCACCAGTTACCCGCTCATGACAGGCTGTAGACCTTCGAGTCACGCCTCGGGAGTTGAAAAGAAGGTCCCCTTCTCCCCGTGTAGTCCGAGTGGTGCTGGCTACCACCCTCAAGCGTCAGATACACTTCTAGTAAATAAAAATAGCCCAGAAAGTCAAGGGGAACACAGTCGCCCAGATAGCCTAATTGTTAAGGCATTCATCTAATCGAAAGGCGTGGCCTCGGTCCCCACTCTGGGCGCGTTTTTCTTTCTTTCTTTCTTCCGTGTAATAAAAATGTTAACTTCATTAACCATAGTAAAAAGAGCCTAACCACACACCTATGACTACTTTGGCGTTGTAGACTGCCGACCAATCTTTCTGTATTTCCTCAACGAGCGCCTCATTTCCTTACTATATTATTTGGCGAAAGCCTAGCGATGGTCTTGGTTTTTGCAGCCTTGTTGCCTAGGTAACAGGAGTGCTTCCCGCCAGTTACCCGCTAATGATAGGCTGTAGACGTTCGAGTCACGCCCCGGTGGTTGAAAAAAAGGTCCCCTTCTCCCCATGTAGTCAGAGTTGCGCTGCCTACCACCCTCAAGCGTCAGATACACTTCTAGTAAATATAAATAGCCCAGAGAGTGAAGGAAAACAGAGTCGCCCAGATAGCCGAATTGGTAATCCATTGGAGATCTAATCGAAAGGCGTGGGTTCGTTCCTCACTTTGGGCGCGTTTTTTCTTCCTTTCTTTCTTCCGTATATTAAAAAAATTGTGAACTTCATTAACCGTAGTAAAAAAAAGGACCCGAACCACAGCCCTATGCGTCCTTTGGCGTTGTAGACTGATGACCTATCTTTCTTCATTTTCTCAACGAGCCCCTCATTTCCTTAATATATTATTCTGCGAAAGCCAAGCGAGGGTCTTGGTTCTGGCAGCCTTGATGCCTAGGTAGCATAAGAGGGCACCTTGCCAGTTACCCGCTCATAAGTGGTAGCTAATTAGTGATAGCCCGGAGATTAGTGGTAGCCTCGTTTGTGGAAGTTCGGAACGCTGAATGCAATGTCCCAGTGGAATGCAATCTTTCACTGGCGCTCGGTAGCGGCCACGGCTTCTTCATCTCGTACATACTCATCATCACCGATTCTTCTACCTTCTCGAACTATCATCATCGGTAACCTGGTTCGGTCGCCATCTTGCCGCCTTGCAGCTCGGCCTGCGAATAAAGCGGTTTGCGCGGACTGGTCTGCGTCGCCCACCAGCGGCCTTACATATATATATATATATATATTATATAATATAAAAATTTTATATAATATATATATATATATATATATATATATATTATTAAACAAAAGATAGGTCGGCAGTCTACAACGCCAAAGGAGGCATAGGGTGTGGTTAAGCTCTTTTTTTTACTACGGGTAATGAAGTTAACATTTTGTTTAAATATATGAAGAAAGAAATAAAAAAACAGCGCCCAGAGTGGGGACGAATCCACGCCTTTCATTAGATCTCGAATGCCTTACCAATTCGGCTATCTGGGCGACTGTGTTCTCCCTTCACTTTCTGGGATATTTATATTTTCTAGAAACGTTCTGACGCTTGAGGGTGGTAGGGCTGGTTTACGAGGGTTCTCTGTCGAAGCCCCAAGCCCCCGACCCGCTAGCGCCCTACTGAGATCGAAGAATACCTCTCCAGCAACCAATCGAGGACCAGCCCGCTTCACTGTTCACCATCGCCCTACCCGTACCAGTCGCGGAACCGCCGTAGCACTGCTGACTTCTCACGTGGAAGGTCACCAGCCCACGCTTGGGAAAAATAAAAGCAGCAACTTCTGGAGGAAAGTTGCACAACCGCAGAAAAACGAAAATCCTCCAACGAAGCACGACTCTGAGACCGTGATTCCCGAGATGCCCCGAGCACGACGACTGATTTAACCCTGATGTGACTTCCGAACACGACGACAGCAAAACGGCATGACGCGTACCCGACATAACCAAAAATGCCGCTGAGAATAGGACGAAGACGAAGACGCATAGTGCCCGTCCGTCAAAACGTGCAAGCCGAGATACGACGCCCCGACGCACCGGAACTCGGGGAAAGCGGCGTCCGACGTTCAGCTGCCATCGACGGCTTTGATGTAACCCCCCTCATAGACACGGGAGCCACTACTCAGTAATGAGCGGACCGTTTGCGTCTAAGCTGACGAAAGTTATGACCACATGGGACGGTCCGCACATATGCACAGAGGAGGCCACCTCGTGACGCCACGTGGAACGTGCACATCGCGCCTCACCATAGACGGCACAACGTACCTGTAATGAAGGAGTGACGTGACCTGCACACAGCTGCACGTGTCGCGTACTGATCTTTAATAGACGTTGCAGAACAATATGCATATACGAGAACACAGTGTTGCAGCCCAAACACTGAAACCGAAACTCAAACTCAGTAACTATGTACAGGATCAACATATTTCCCTCCCTCAAACTTTTAGCAAATGTGTTAGTACGTTAGTAGAGGTTAATCGCGCTTAGTTTATACAAAGGCAAGAGAAAACACCGCAAGAAAGAAATATGTACACCTAATTACAAATACACAAAAATACTACATCAGAGAACACACTGAAAATAGGCACCCCAACACTGAGAAAATCCCTGAACACCTTCACAGTTCGTGTCCATATCTAACCGGGGCCCGTCTTTCTCGGTGCGGTTGAATACGACGGTCGGGGGGCACGACACAACTGGTTGTTGTCCCGTAGTGTTCACGGGCGGGGGTGGCACAGTTTCTGATGCAGAACACTGTTCTGCGGCTGACCTTGTTGGCGAAGCGGGGCGCATCCTGCACTAGGCACAGGTTGCGCTGCGGGAACATTTGCCTCGGCAGACGCTGGCGGCCATGTTGCAGCGAGAAGTGTCACATCGCCGGGGTCCTGATAAACCCGACGAGTCACGCCAAACGGGAACGGGATTTGCTGAAGGCCATTGGTGCCCGTGCGGCGAGCAGGCACCTTGCTCAGCTTGCCGCGTTCCATTTCTGCCCTCGTCGAGCAGGAAGGACGTTTGACCACGAAGCTCGATGACTTCCCTTGGCTTTGAAAAAGAAGTGTCACCCTTAAAAGAAACTGATGGTTTCTTCACCCGCACCATCTCTCCTACCGCCACCACCGTCGGCTTTTCCGCTCGCCTCCTGTCAGTGTAGGCTTTGCTATACTGTTGCTTGTGCTTGACACGCTGCTGAAGCCTGGCCAGTTCCTGGAAGGGCGTCTTCGCGAACGACTCGGGAGATAAGCCGAGGATGTCAAGCATGTGTTTGTTGGCAGCCTTCCGTGAAGCAGCACCGCAGGGGCCACTCCTGTTGTGGCGTGTGGTGTACACCTGTAAGCGGCGAGATAATCCCTACAGCAGTTCCAGAGAACGCTGTTCCAGACGAGCCAGTTGGAGGTACGTCTTGAATGTGCGGTTAATCCGCTCGATATGTCCATTTGCCTGCGGTAATAAACAGATGAATGCGACAGGCGGATCGCTCGTTATTTTAGGAAGTCGATAAATTTTTTTGAGGTGAACTGGTTCTCATTGTCCCAGACTATCTCTTCAGGATATCCTTCCCTCGCAAAATATTCAGCAGGAACTCGTTCATGGTTCATGCAGAAACGTCTCTGCACAACTGCACTTCAGGCCATTTTGAGAAGTTGTCCACGAGCGTCAGGGCAAACCAGCAATCTGGAGGCGCCCTCTCCAGGGGACCAACGATATCAATCGCAAGTTTCTGCCACGGTCTCTCCGGCAGCTCGACAGGTTGCAGAGGGGCAGGGGACGTCTTGGCCGATTTACCCACTTCTTGAAGATGCTACAATTGTGGACTGCTTCTTCCACGTGACTGTCTATGCGGGGCCACCAAACCTGCTCCCTAAGTCTGGCTTCGGTGCGTCCAATACCTGGTGGGTTCCATGCGCTGTTGCCACCAGTTGAGCCACAAGAGATAAAGGAACGACTAGCCTCTCCGCACGCAACAACAATTCTCCTATGACTGACAATTCCTCTCGAACTCTGAAATATGGTTTCAGCACTTCAGGCAAGTTCTTATGCGAGGGCCAAGACCCATGTACGTACGCCTTCACCTTTTGAAGAGTGGCCTTAGCAAGAACTGCTTGTTCAAACTGCTCTTTCGTCAGGCAAGTGGGTTGGACCATGCAAAAATTTCTTCCTCAAAAGTCAGCTCCGAATCTGCCAGATGGACTGGTAACCGCCAAAGAGCATCGGCTACTCTGCTTGACGGGCCTTTTGGTACCCCTACCGTAAAATTATAACGGAGTAGCCTTGCGCGCCAAAGTGCGATTCTGAGTGGGCGGCGGACTGAGCCCTGCGAGAACAGAAGCGAAACGAGTGCCTGATGATCTGTTCGAAGAGTGAAGCTTCGCCCCCACAGGAAATGCATGCCAATGTTCGCATCCCCAAAAGTGCAAGCAAGTGCCTCTCTTTCGCCAACTGCTTACTTCCTTTCAGCCGACGAGAGCGTGCGCGATGCAAAAGCGACAGTACGAAGTGTATGACCGGCACGGTGCTTGAGTCCATATTCCGAGTCCATATTCAGACGCATCAGTGGAAATCACAATTGGAAGTGCCGGATCAAACATCTGCAAGACAAGATCTGAGGACAATACAGACTTTACCGCGCGGAAACTTTTATCCACCTCAGCCGACCTGGTGAACGCTTGGTCTTTCCTAAGTAGAGCTCTTATTGGGCTCCACTATCTCGGCTAAGTGGGCATAAACTTTGAGTAGTATTCCACTAACCCAAAAACGGACGGAGTTCGGTGGCATTGTTTGGGAACTGGAGTTTCCACAATTGCGTCGACTTTCCCTGGCATTGGCGAAATACCGGAAGAAGTCACCTTCTGGCCCAAAAATTCAAGCTCCTGAACTCCGAACACACATTTACTGTTCAGCTTCAGACCTGCGTCTTTGATACGCTGTAGAACTGTCTCAAGGTTCTTTAGGTGCTCCTCAGCCTATTTACCAAACACAATGACGTCGTCAATGTAAAAAGGACACCAGCACAATTGCAAAGAATGAGAGACATCATACTCTGGAAAGCCCAGGTGCTAATGATAGCCCCAAGTAAACGCGTTTGAAGCGGTATAGCCCTTTATGTGTAATGAAAGCCGTCAAGTCCCTACTCTGAGGATCCAGGAGAACTTGGTGATAGGCAGAGGCTAAGTCAAGCTTCGAAAAATGTGTTGCCCCCCCCCCCCCCAAAGCATGAAGCAACTCATCCATGTGTGGCAGCGGGAAGCTTCCGGAACGATCGCCTTGTTAGGTTCGCGTAATTCTGCACAAAGCCTAATACTGCCATCTTTCGTCTCAATGACTACAATTGGGAACACCCATCATGACGCATTGATACGTTCAATGATGTTCAAGCTTTCCAAGCGCTCCAGTTCAGAAGACACGCGTGGTCGTAACATCAAAGGAAGACGGCGAAGCTTTGATGCTACCCGCCCGAACACCCGCACGTGTCTTAATCTTTGAACAAAACCTTTTGCAAGACCCCGCTCATTTGTGAAGAGGGAGCCAAACTTTTGCTGAAGTGCTGGTGGCAACTGCGTGGACGGCTCGAACGGACATGACACAGCTACCGATACGTCCACAAAAGAAGCATTTTCTCCTTAGCTCGGCAGCGTTGCCATGAAGCGTGATGCTGGCTAGAACGACAACGAAAACAATGGGAAATATTCGCGTGTTGCTGAAATTCGGTGCAAGGCACTCTCGAGGCGGGGGTGGATCCCATGCGTAACTTCCTTATCACATTGACCGAAAGTGCGAGCGCGCGGCCATGAATGCTGCTATGGCAACGACGCACTATCTTTTGTGCAAGAATGCGCAAATACTTTCTGCACAGGAACCGCAAATTCCTTCATTTCCATGGCTGCTTGCTCGATTTGACTCGAGAGAGCAACTGCCTTGTCAAACGACAGCGAAGACCCTTCTAACAAAAGACGTTCCCGAATACGATGCGAGGACACACCGGCAACAAACTGGTCACGTAACGACTCTTCTGGCGATATAAACGAGCACATCGCGGCGAGCTCGGAAATAGCGGTCATGTACTCTTGAACAGACTCGCCTGGGGATGGATCCGGTGATGAATTTGGTGGCGCTCGACGACAATGTTACGAGTGGTATTGAAGTGCTTGGCCAGTGTCGCTACCTCGGTGGCATACACGGCTGGCGTAGCTGGGGTGGCTTCCTTTTCTTTTGTCTTCTCTACCGCCTGCGAAACAGACAGGGTATTGAAAATACGTTGACCTTCCGGTCGCAAGGAATGTAGCAGAAGAGCCTTCCGACGCTTTGGGGGGAACTCGGAAGCACCCGATGCGAGCAGGTAGACCTCGAACATGTCGTGCCATCGTGACCATGGCTGCACGGGGCGACCGGGTGTCGGTAGGAACGGCTCCGGTGGGGCGATGTCGGCGAAAGCCATCGGGTAGGCGTGGCTGGTTGGGTCCGGAGAATTACATAAAAATGCGGTTCTAAATCCTCGTCGCCATTTAATAAAGGAGTGGCGTGACCTCCACACAGCTGCACGTGTCGCATACTGATGTTTAATAGACGTTGCACGAATATATACATACACAAGAGCACAGCGTTGCAAACCCGAACGCTGAAACCTAAACTGAAACTAAGTAACTATGTACAGGATACAACAGTTCCCTGCGGCGTTCGTCATTTTGCCTAACGGCTACCGCGACACAATTCTTGGAATGAACTTTTTGATGGACAATGATGCTATAATTGATTTACAGGTCAAGTCCATCACTGTTTCCTCTGATCACTCTAGGATGCCAGAACCGAAAACCGAACACCGGGCTGCTGCAAGGATCACCGACAATCATGTCACCTGCCACCACGCGCAATCTTGATGATCATCGTCTACTGTAAAGACGGTGTTCCTGACGTCCACGCTATCGTAGAGAGTGAGCAAAGGTTGCTCCTCGAAGGCGGTGTCTCTGTCGCAAGAGGCAGAGCGTGCTTTAAGCAACGTCAATCCCAAGTTTTGGTCACTAATTTCAGCGAGGAATACCAACATATAAACAGGGGCGCTGCAATTGCGTTCCCAGAAGAAACGCAAAAAGAAAGTGACGTGATCGCGGTTGCCGACTTTGAACGTGCACCCGAAGATACCTTCCAGCTTTCAAATACCTTCGAGGTCAATCCAGCGTTACCACAAGAAGAACAGAAGAAATTGATTTGGTGCGTCGCTACAGAGAGTGTTTTTCGTCGAACTCAAAACTACGTCAGACGCCCCTGGCGAAGCACCGAATAATAACCGAAGATAGAGCCCGACCCACCCGACAGTCACCATACCGCGTCTCTTCGCAGTAGCGGGAAGCCATCCGGACTCAAGAAGACGACATGCTCAGTGACGACATTATACACCCATCGAAAAGCCCCTGGGCTGCGACGGTTGTACTCGTCAAGAAAAAAGACGGCACAATAAGGTTCTGCGTTGACTACAGGCGACTGAAAAAATCACCAAAAAAGGACATGTACCCGCTCCCCCGAATCGACGACGCCCTCGACCACCTCTGCCACGCCAAGTACTTTTCATCGATGGATCTGAAGACCGCTACTGGCAAATTGAAGTGGACGAGAGAGACCGTGAGAAGACCACACTTATAACCCCGGACGGCCTATATGAGTTCAAGGTGATGCCTTTGGGCTGTGCACGCGCCAGCCAACATTTCAAAGAGTCATGAACACGGTGCTAGCTGGCCTGAAGTGGCACACCTGCCTCGTATACCTCGACGATGTTGTGGTATTCTCCCGGACTTTGGACGAACATCTTGCAAGGTTGGAGTCTGTACTCGAGGCCATTCGTACGTCGGGGTTAACGCTGAAGCCCGAGAAGTGCCTTTTCGCGTGCGAGGAACTCAAGTTTTTGGGCCACGCCGTCAACACCGCAGGAGTCCTGCCTGACCCGGCAAATCTTCAGCCATAGTGAACTTCCCAAGAGCCAAAGATAAGAAGGGCGCGCGAAGATTTCTCGGACTGTGCGCATACTACCGGCGCTTCGTCGCTAACTTCGCACGCATTGCAGAGCCACTCATGCGCTTGACGAAAGATAGCGCCATTTCAGCTCGAAAAACGCCACATAAGAAGCAATCTGCGAGCTGCAACAACGCCTGCAAAACCCACCCGTGCTCGCTCATTTCGACGAAAACGCCAAAACGGAAATGCACACGGATGCCATTGCTGTAGGCTTAAGTGCTACCTTCGTTCAAAAGCAATGCGGTTGCGAGAAAGTAATCGCGTATGCCAGCCGTGGTCTACCGAAGGAGGAGAAAAACTATTCAGCTCCTGAGAAAGAGTGTCTCGCTTTTATATGGGTGATTTCAAAATTTCGCCCATACGTGTATGGCAGACCATTCAAGATTGTGACAAACCACCATGCGCTGTGTTGCCTCGGAAATTTCAATGACCCCTCTGGCCGTCTTGGGCATGATGAACACTCGGTCCAGTTACCTGTCCTTAGGAACATTTCATGTCAGAGTTGGTTCGGCATGTCCAAACGCTGACGTGCAGGAGAATGGCGTGCCTTAAGGTGGCGTTTTGAGCTGCACCTTGTTTATAGTCGAAATGAATTCGGTTCGGAAGGCATTGCCACCAACAATCTGTTCTTCGATGTAGGTCCACGACGTACAAATATCGCTTAAATCGGTAATATATCCATATATGAACGCAGGTCCAGCTTGGGGTAAACTAGCTTGCTCGCTGGGCAGATCAAAACGGTTGGAGGCTTAATGCTGAAAAGAGTACCTGCGTTTTTTCTCAAAGAGGCGCGGTATCCAGCCCGACCCTGAAATAAATTGAATGGTGGCTTGATTCCTGTATAAAAGGAACACAATTTTTTGGCGTAGTATTAGACGAGCAACTCATATTAATCCCTCACATAAAACAACTTAGACATAAATGCCTCAAAGCAATAAACATTCTTAAGGTCCTTTCACACCATTCCATGGTGCAGACAGTGCAACTCTTCTTTAGTGTCTTCACAAGATTGGCGGGATTCCGCATGGACTATGGGAGTGTGGTTTATGGGTCGGCATAAAAAACAACCCTGAAAATTCTAGACCCAGTGTTTCACTTGGGGCTTCGCCTTGCGTCGGGTGCTTTCCATACTAGCCCCGTACAAAGCCTATACGTCGAGTGTGATAAATGGTCCCTAGATCATAAGCGAACATAAACAAATCTTCTTTCGTTTTTCAAATATCATCAATAACCCACCATTTTTTCCAACCTTTATTTCTGATACACCCTTGTCCCAACTTCTAAATCGTCCATCTATCTCTGCTCTGTTCTCGCAAAGAGTGAAACAGAAAGCATCAGAATTATCTGACCTTTTGAGACACGTAGAAATCAACCATTTCCAACTTTTTACCACCATGGCAGCTTCGCCCCGTGTGTGCGACTTGTCTTTTGTAGCGGTTGTTAAAAAACGAATACCCACAACTGCAATTCTTCAGCATTTGTTGTTCCTTCAAGAGAAATACAAGTGTGCAGAATTTTTTAGCGACGCGTCAAAAACAGCCTTACCATGTCGTGTGCTACGCACGGACATATTTAGGGTATCTAACACCCTAAAATCGAGATGCAGCATTTTTACGGCTGAAGCCTATAGCATTTTCTGGTTTGAAAGCACACCGTTCATCATAAAATTCCCAAGTCCATCACGTTGACAGATTCCGGAAGCGCAGTACGTGCAATGAAATCTAAGCGGTTCTGTAAAGATCATGTTATTTATTTAGATTTCAAAAACATTATGTCAGCATATTGTCACGTTACCAAAGACGATGTAGTTGTCTTCAAGAAAAACAAGTTTATCGGAGCGAACTTGTGCTCCCCTAACAACTCCAATAATACACGGGCGGCGAAGCAGCAGTCAGCAAAGTGACGTACACAAACGAGCGTCGGAGGTGGAATGCCGCGGCGTCTGCTCTGCACGCTTTTATCTTTCGGCACAAGTGTTTCTGGAGCCGTCGATTCACATCCAGAACTTTGTAATTGCAGAAGAGTATTCTGGGCTAGTGACGTTAGGGCGAAACAGCCTGCTTATCTGAATGTGATAGCTATGCAGCATAAAAGTAAAGAATATAAGACGCGCTTCGCTTGGAATGCAGATAACACAGCCGGGCGTGGCCCGGCAGTAAACACAAATAATAATAAACAAACCCAACCTGGTTCGTGGAATTACCCCCCGTCTAAGAGTGCATTGACCCGATGCTAAAATAAAGACAGTCCGAACGAACAACAACAAAAAAAGTCCGTCATCTCGCATAGTAAGATTTCAAGCGATCCACGTGGACGACTTCGGGCCGCGTGCGTCGTCGTGATGTTCTGGAATCACCATCGGGGATCACCTCCTAGGTAAGGTGGGCAACACGTCGTAGAATCTGGTAGGGTCCGAAATACCGTCGCAGAAGCTTCTCACTTAGTCCGCGTCGACGGATGGGAGTCCGAACCCACACACGATCCCCAGGTAGGGACTCAGCGTCTCGGCGTCGGAGGTTGTAGGGCCTGGCATCCCCAGCTGCTGGTCCGTTTACGAACTCGAGCCAGCTGGCGGGCCTCCTCCGCACGCTGAAGGTATCCTTCGACGTCGGCGTTGAGGTCGTCGTCTTCTACGTGCGGAAACATGTCAAGCATCGCAGCCGGCCGTCTTCCGTAGACAAGCTCGAATGGCGTCGTCTGCGTAGTATCCTGGATAGCCGTGTTGTACGCAAAGGTGACATACGGGAGCACTTCGTCCCAAGTCTTATGTTCAGCGTCGACGTACATTGACAGTATATCCGCGATTGTCTTGTTCAGGCGTTGCGTGAGTCCGTTCGTTTGGGGGTGGTACGCCATCGTTCTTCGGTGATCCGTATTGCTCTAGCGTAATATCCCTTGCATCAGCTCCGCAGAAAAGCCGTTCTGCGGTACGTGATTAGTACTTCGGGCGCTCCATGTCGCATCACAACTTGGCTTATGAACAACTTTGCGACTTCTTGTGCAGTCCTCCTCGAAAAGCGGCGGTCTCTTCGCAGCGCGTCATGCAGTGTGTCGCTACAACAATCCACTTGTTCTCGGATCGGGATGTATGGAACGGGCCCAGAAGGTCCATTCCAATGTGTTGGAAGGGCCTAGATGTGACGGCGATCGGCTGCAGAAGTCCGGCGGGTCTCGTCGGTGGCGTTTTTCGTCGCTGTCAGTCAAGGCAGCTCGGCACGTAGTGGGTGACGACGGATGCAAGGCGGGGCCAGTAGTACTTCATCTTGATTTTCCCAATTGTGCGAGCTGTGCCGAGATGTCCAGAAGACGGGTCGTCGTGGCATGCTTCCAAAATTTCGTCACGTAGATCTCCCAGGAGGACAAGAAGATAATTCGCTCTCCTTCCGGGGCTGAAATTCTTCACGAGGACGGAGTTTGTCAGGCTGAATGCAGGTAAGTTGCGTTTGAAGGACCTTGGCACGGCGATGGAGGTAGTCGATCATGACGAGTAGATCGGGGTCGGCACGCTGCTGGGCGGCTAGCTCGCTCTCAGTCACGACTCCGAAGAACGCGCTGTCTTCATCGGAGTCTTGCGGTGGTGGGTCGATGGGCCGGGACAGGCAGTCGGCGTCGGAGTGTTTCCTGCCAGTTTTATAGACGAATCTAACGTCGAATTCCTGCAGGCGCAAGCTCCACCATCCAAGACGGCCAGAGGGTTCCTTCAAATTGGCGAGGCAACACAGCGCATGGCGGTCTGTCACAACCTTGAATGGTCTTCCATACACGTATGGTCAAAATTTTGAAATGGCCCATATTATCGCCAGGCTCTCATTCTCAGAGGCTCAGTAGTTTCTTTCTTCCTTGGACAGACCACGGCTGGCAAAGGCGATTGCTTTCTCGCACCCGCTTTGCTTTTGTACGAGGACGGCACCCAAGCCTATATCACGGGCGTTCGTGTGCATTTCCGTTTCGGCGTTTTCGTCGAAATGCGCGAGCACAGGCGGGCTTTGCAGGCATTGTTGCAGCTCGCAGAAGGTGTTTCTTGGGCATTTTCCAGCTGAAAGGGGTGCTATCTTTCGTCAAGCGGGTGAGTGGCTCTGCAATGCGGGCGAAGTTTGCGACGAAGCGCCTGTAGTATGCGCGTAGTCCAAGAAATCTCCGCACGCCCTTCTTATCTTTGGTCTTGGGAAGTTCGCTATTGCGGAAGTTTTCGCCGGATCAGGCCGGACTCCCGCGGCGTTGACGACATGGCCCAAAAACTTGCGTTTTTGGGCCATGTCAAACTTGGACATCAAACGGCCCAATGTGACATGTCCAGTGTCATCAGTGGTCGAGCAAATTGGGTTGGTGAGCTACACAAACAGTAAGTTACCTACCACGCAGGAAGGTGACATTCGGCCCATGTTCGTCCGCTAGAACAAAGCGCGTCTTTTTCAAGATTATGGAGCTAATTGGCTACGAAGTATGCTCAATTGCAAAGTGCAAAGCAACGTGGTTGCTTTCGTTTTTATTCACAGAGTGGAAGGGTACTAAACATTTTTTGTTTATTCAATGTGCAGCACTTTGTACCCAACACTGCCGTGACGGTAACGCGGCTTCGGTATTTCTGATTGTAAAGAAATGAATCGATAAATAATGTGGAGGAGTGTTGCGCTGGTGGCTCCACCACTAATATTTTTTGAAAAGATTTTTAGTGGAAGTGACTTCATGCCAGGAGCGTTTGGCAGCTGTTCTAGAGTCTTTTCATTTCTCAGCCTATGTGGCGTAGATTGTGCCTCTGGCGATTCGTGCCTGGTACGTTGGTGCAGGTTATCTCAATATATGAGTCGAAGGTGCAGAACTTATGTGTGGCCGCTGCAGGTAGCTACGAAGTCACATAAAAAGAAAATATACTTGTAAATTCTTGGAAAGAGAACAGTCGGCTTCTCTGCATTACTTTAAGTTTCGAGCATAGGGCAAGGGTGCGAGCGGAGATCTGCCTTTGCTAAGGCTGTACATGAGCTCCAACCTCATTTTCATCTCTACTGGACGCAACTCACATAATTTCTTTGTAAGTAATGGCCATACTTACGTTTGTGTGTCTTTCTTGTTGTAAAACAGGAACGTGAAAACACTTCCATTATTCATCAATCCAGGGAGCTCCATAACCAGGTATGAGTTATCGCTGATGTGCCATCCATTCTGAGAAAAAAAAATTGCCCAAATATCATGCATTGTAACGACGGAGGTGTGGAGGGTATGACTAATTTAGTGCTTGATTTTCTGAGCATTTTTATTGCCTTCATGACTGTCTCCCTCGACACGTGTACAAGCTCTGGTTGAACCATGGCAGTACATTTCATTGATATAAATAAATGAGTCAAATATTACACGTTATACTGTGTTGATGACCTAGTGCGTTTTCTGATATGATTAGGTAATAACTGACAAAATAGCGTCGCATGGATCCGCGCAAATGAAGGGCTCAGGTTACGCTTCCCTAATACTTAAATGGATTTCTATTCACTTAACTGAATTCCCTATTAAAGTGGATTCTGAAAAAGTGCGCCGTATGGAAAATGTCTGAAGGAATTGGGCTAGTAAAACGCAGCAGGGATGAAAACGCTTTCTAATTGTGTTTGCTGCTACATAAAGACTGCAAAACGCACTTACAGTGGTCAAATCATGGCTTCAGAACTATACGTCTCAATGCTTAAAACGTTTCTCCCAATCTTTCCCCGAAACTTTACTCTCTACCCCTCGCTGATTGTCATCTGCTGCTTTCGCGCGCTGTCTTTCCCTGCCCTTTTCTGCTCCCGCACATTCCACACAACACATCCTCACCACATTGTAATGCATACCTGGAATGCGTAAACACGCCCCAAGTTAACCAACGGGGGTGAAAATATTACAAATGTATCATTCAATGCAGAAAACGTTTAGGCAGCGCCAACCACAGAATGGTGTGCAAAAGCAGCATTGAAGGTGTTGGCCCATGTTCTGTAGAAAGTAAATAGTAGTATCTGCATGGCTATCGTCACTCGCCGCCTATGGATTTTTACCGCGATCTAAAAATGATTCCAATTAAACGCCTATATTCACATATACTTCTACGATACTACATAAAGGAAATGAAGACTCACAGTAGGTTCTTATAGGATACTGCTAAATTAACAAAAAGCACAACTCGAGCGCTCCGTCGCATCCTACATTGGCTTACCCCCTCTCCAGGACAAACTACGGAAAGCAACGAGCGCAATATCAGCTGCCTTACAACTTAAACTAAGTATAGCTATGCAAAATCTTAACGCTTAAATCATGGAAGCATTACAATGTTGATTTGCCGCTCTTGTGCTCCATGTGCGTACATGTTATCGGTATACATTCATTCGCGCTTGTTTTTAGGTTGCACCATGGCGCAAGTTGTGAAATTCTCTAGGATGAAAATAACGTGCATATTTGTTTCGTATGAACTGTGCATGGTATACTGCACCATTTAGAAATTGGTCTGCTCATTTGTTTCCCTTTTCTTTCATTTTCTTTGTGTGTTTCTTTTATTTTTTTACACTTGGCTGGTCTATTGAGGTTGGACTTGTTTCTGTTCATTTTTTGTATCATATGAACCTTGTTTTTTAATTAGAGGCCGGCAGTGCTGCGCTGCCGCCGATGTGTGTGCACGGGGTATGGTCCTCGTCAAACCAGCGCCTGTGCTGGCTTTTTGACCACACTCCGTGCAACGTGACATGTTAGTGCATAAATAAATGAAACTGATTTGAATTTCAAATTTGAAATTAACACTTTGGTAGGCTTTACACTTCGCACAGACGATTCAAAGTACTGGACAACACTCCTCGGGCTTCGCGAAGCTGCCAAGGTAGCTTTTATGTGAGAAATCTGGTATCTGGCCAAGTCAAAAGCCAAATTTAAAAGTTTTGGGTACCATAGGAGATTCTTTTCACCATGAGGTTCACAAATCTAGTTCGCCATAGCTCACTATAAACTAGGGATCTCGTATCGGACCCGAAGCGTCAAAATTGCGCCTTTCAATCGGTGAGTGAGCGAAACTTTGTTAGAACTCCAGAATTGACAAGACGGACGTCATGAAGCCATGAAAAGCGGATTTTCCTGAGGAACCACCCACTTCTGGAACATAAACCGACGTCGATTGTTTCCGACTATTGTTTAATTTCGCAGTCCTTGCAATGTAGTTCATTTATTGATTTGACTTCATGATTGCTTGGATAGCGCCCAGACTTAACCAATCACGTGCATTCTTGAGTTGTACTTGTCAGTTTAGAGCTAGAAGTCGCGACAACAGCGTATCGTTTGGCATCAGCCGCACTCGTATCTCGCCAGCTCGTAAAGGCGACCGAGATCCTGCTGCCGCTTTCGCGAGTGATCAGCCATTCGCGTATGCTGGACACTCGTTCACAAACGGCGTATCACCTCGCAAGCTCGGCCAGGCTCTCTGTCGCGTCCACCAAGAGCCCCTTTAACTTTTTGGATTTCGGAAGCGCGTGAGATTAAAATAATGATTGAGGCACGAATTACGCTGCAGATTCACATGGGGTCGCACGAAAAGGGCTACTTTATAGAGACGGCGCGTGCGACGAGAGCACTGGCTCCGACGTGACATCCTGGTGTTACCTGCTCTGGAGACTAGTCGGGCGACATCCGCTAGGTGCTCCGTGAGTTGGTGCGGCGTGTTTAAGGACAGCTTTACTAAATACCGCTGTGCGAACGTACGGAGTTCAAACTAGGTCACAGTAAACTTTAGCGGTGTTTACCACACAATGAAACAGAGTTCGGGCAGTTAAGTGTTCATGCGCTGCTTTTGGTAGAAATTGGATATCACGAGCAGTAAGCTTCATCTGTCCCTCAAAAGGCGGGTATATAACCAACGCCATGTTCCAGCAATAGTGTGCTAGGCACATACTTGGGATATCACTAAGCGACTTAACAGGAAACTTAGGTGTGCTGGATGGACTATGAAGAGGAATGCTCGGGTTCCCTTTTAGGGATAACAGAACACCTCTGTGCATTGTGGAACAGGGTTGGTGTGGAAGGCATTGTTGGCCAAATCAAGCGAGGAAATTGGAAATGGACCTGTCACGTCATTGCCTTTATGGAGATCCGGTTCACAATACTCTTAATACAGTGGCTGGTTGTATACCGTAAACACAGTAGGGTCGACCGATTGCTACATTGAGATTTGCACAACGAATACTTTGGGAAAAAGTTGGTCTCATGTAGCGCACAGTAGATTTCAATAAAATGTTGGAGAGGCAATCATCCTCTAGCGAACACAAACAGGATGACGACAATAGAGTAGTCGTCGCAGGTGGATTTTAAGGTGGGTTACCCTAGGGCGGCTGGTGTAAAAAGGTAGCTTCAGCTGAGCAAGATGGAGTAAGGTGGAATAAAACGGAATAAAATGTATAAAGGCAGTTGGTGGGTCATTTTTTAAGGTTGATTTTGCTAGATGAAAGAATTTTAGGTAGACGATAAGGTAGGTATAATGTGGAATAACATGAAGTATAGAAACTAAAAGCATGAATACTGTTTAATGTAGATTGCACACCTCTAGTGCTGCCTGTAGAGGAGCCACTGAAATCATTTTAACGACCTGTTTTGAAAACAGCTGACCCCCCCGCCCCCCCACCCCCACGGTCGCCGCTGCTTTTGGGGCAAGTGCACTACCCAAACGTACCGTTTGCGTCGTTTGAAATTGATAGTAATGTGAAGTGGTCACCCTATTCGCAAATGCGGTTTATTTACGGACATGCTAACGTTACTAACCTGATCAATGTATGATACATTCGGCATGAATAAGCGCCAGGTGCGTGTTACGGACCAGTGTCCGGAAGCCGCCGTGTGCATCAACCTGATTGTAAATCCACTGCACTCTGTAAGCATCGCTTTCTTATATGGTCATGCTGCGGTTATACACTGTAATGCAGCTAGTAATTCCTGCGCTTACATGATCTGGGAAGCTTTCAAACCTGAAAGCCTTCAAGTTACGCTTGGCAGTATCGTACCTCAGGTAATAGTCATTACCGTGGACAAGAAATGTGGCACTAATTTCATTAACGTTTTACGAAAGAAATACGGGAGAAAATACAAAATTATTTCCAGGGGTGACACATGACAAAGCATTTAAGGCTGAGTCGTGTTATCCTGAGGTTAGCACTGGCAGGCACTCAAAATGTGCTACACATATCCTCCGCGAGGATCACGGTGACGGAATTATAGGGCATGAGGGCCTGCCGCTAAACGCGTCTTTTACAAGTCACCATATGAACAGAGGTCCTGCATAAACTAGCACAAACTGAAATGAGGCGGCCCAGTTTGTTTAAATGAAGAACGCGCTGCTTGTGTGTGGGTTTGATTACTGATACCTTCATTCCTTGATCTGATTTTGCAGTCTGACTAAGCAATAGCTAAGAGATACACACTCCCCGCGATGTCCTTCGCCATAGCAGTGGATTTGCCATCTAGTTGGTGAGGTAGGTCGACCTGGCTGAAGTGTGCAAGAACGCCTCTAGCATTTCTGACAATACACTGCTTTTTTCATTCCTGCACGAGCTATTCTGTTTCTTCCCGACTTGCGCAAACTTTTTATTAAACAATTTTTTGCGTTCCTTGGATTTCGCTATAACACGTGACTGTGCATATAGTTAACGATATAGAGCTTGGCAGTATTTTGAACGTTTTGTGTGGCTTATATTGCTTTACAAGGACAAGTTGTAGTCACGAGTTGTAAAAAATCCCACACTCAATAAAGATTTTTAGTGTGTGTATATTCCAAATGAAGCCGCATTCGTTGTACGCGCTTCAAGTGGCTACCAACATCTCACTGGCCCTGTATCACATCTAAAGGAGACGAAAATAAAATTAACCTGTGCTTGACATGTTCGGAGGTGACAGCGGTGATAAGCTGCATGCCCCCGTAGCAGAGTCCTGTAAATGTTGCTCGGAAGCACGCAGAACCCAGTCCGTCTTCTGGAAGCTGTCGCTGGCGTTAGAGCGCTCTACAAAGCCTTAACTGGTTTTTTAAGTGTCCAAAACATACTGTTTGCTTATATACGTTACTATAACACGTTGTTGAGGGTGCGTAAAGGTAAAAAGAAGCAAAATATAACAAAGCATTCAATAAGCCCCTATTAGTCATATATAGTAGAAATTAAGAAGAAGAAATGGACGTGGGCAGGGCATGTAATGCGAAGGCAAGATAACCGCTGGTCATTAAGGGTAACAGAGTGGATCCCTAGAGAAGGCAAGCGTTGCAGGGGACGACAGAAAGTTAGATGGGCAGATGAGATCAAGAAGTTTGCGGGGATAAATTGGTCACAGTTGGCACAGGACCGAGATAATTGGAGAATAATGAGCGAGGCCTTTGCCCTGCAGTGGGCGTAGATAGGCTGGTGATGATGATGATGGTGATGATGAAGCCATTTACTGTTCATACCGCAGACACCTGTTAGAACGGTGGAAAGCAGCGATGCCACCGCAAGTCTCTATGCGTATGGCGAAATGAGAGTGACTAAGCTGGATTTAAACTGAATAATATACAATCGGGCCGTTAAGATGGGTGTGCCCTCTTTCGACTGGTGGACGTGCATATAACAGGTTCCAGAAAAAATACAACTCCCGCCATTAGCCATTAATTAGGTAAGGAGTTAGGAGTGCCGATATTTTTTTCAAAACCTCAGTACACAGTGACACGGCGCAGTGTCGTCTATGCCCGTCACAACCAAACATTCAAACGTTGTTGCTACTAACTGCAGTCAAACAAGCACCACCATAACTAATGGGCCTGAAGCGTATGCGGGGAGGGATGCGTGTCCGCACGTAAACTCCTCCGACACCGGCCAGGAGCCCGCATGAAGACTATGGGGACGATTTTGAACACTGAAAACACGCCTGCAGAAACGCGTCGCATCCACACACGTCTCTGCCTTAAGTCCAACGCCCCACCATCACGCTATTTCCCATAGTCTTAAACAGTACTATCCCAAGGTGGCTGCAATAATAATGTTGACTTTCTATGCTTCTGGAGACTACGCTATGGTGAAACGCGTAAGAATCCCAACTCCCAAATCTGGCTGTTCCTTGCACAAAGTGTCGTCAGGTTGTTGAGTATGCAAAGGCGGCATTGCAACATTCCACAAGGTCATGGTGACGCGGCCTGCGGAGGGTCATATTGTACTCACCGTGAAGAACTGGTGCAGCCCTCCTTTCTGCCTCTCAGGAATGAGCATCGAGGCCTGCTTAAGAGAAAGGTCGGCTAGGTTTACGAAACCCTGACTCATGGCGTCGCAACAATTTCACTCTGGAATGAGGAGCAGTGTCTGCGCAACCGGAATTCTCTCCTTCAAAAAGGCAACTGCGCAATCGAATTTTCCTAGATAACTTCGAATGGGCGCGCAGACAATGAGAGCGATACGATGCATGAACCGGGAATGTTGTATATTCGATGCCCGCCAAAGCAAACGCAGGTGCGCATGGCGTCCAGGTTTCCGTCGATTGCTGCCACTTGAATTACGTTAGGTTGGTACAATAGCACTGGGTATTCGGGAAGTGCGCCGTGAGGCAATCAGAAACTTTTGCAGCCTTCTTTTACAACCGTTCGGTTCCTCTGAAGATTACAAAAATGCTTTGTTCCGGTAAAGCTAGAGACATGTTTTATACAGTAAAGAAAGTTTTCGCCCCATAAGAGATACGAGAAAGGAGACTTAAGAGGAAGAACCGCCGGGCCGTGTATGCGTAATAGACCTTATGCAAAAAAGAAAAGAAAGGCGAGCGGTAGACAAACAACTCTGACTCACTACTTAGCTATTGTGAAACGCGGCAAATGCTTGCGGTCTTGTCGCTGGTCTTATACTAAGGCACCTTGTACGGAAAGGCGAAAGGGAAGGTTACGGGGACGTTCGGAAGAGTGAGCTTTCCGCCTAGACAGCGTTGCGATTGACCTATGCCTTATATCCAGGGTATTGTAACTTTTCTGAAACGAAAACAGAAACTAAAACGTGTCTGCTTTAAGGGAGCGTATGCGAGAAAGTTTGGGATAGTTTAACAAAATTTTATAGAGGAAAGTTGACAGCGTTAGTTGGACAAAAGTTTATAGAGGAAAAGGAAAACATCCCCCTCGCGAGGGGCACGATCAAATGCACAGCATTTCCGAGGGGTGCGCCGGCAAGTCGTATCTCTTGATTGCGGGACCCGTGTCGCCATCTTTTGGAGGCGCGGGACAACTTGTGGCGCTTTCGAAACAAACGAGAAATGAGTGAAGGATATAAGGCGCGTTCGGTGCGTCGAAATGTGTGTCGGTTTCGTGGCTCGGTCGGTAGTGCGCCGGGCACCTTGCGTTCCGCCCGCGGCGTCATGGGCCCGAAACCGGGCGCCGGAAACTGTTATTTTATTTCTTCCTGGCTGCGGACTACGACAAGGCGCGCATGCGGACTACGACAAGACGCGCATGCGGACTACGACAAGGCACGCCAACGCCGCGTGACATTGTGAGTCTAAATGCTATGCATTTAAAAAATGGCGCCCTCTTTCGGTGGCCGCGTGCGCTTCTGCCATGTTGGGGTACTCCCGGATCTCCCGATACCGCAGTATGCATGGTAGCCCGGGGTTAGCGACACGCACGTCACCTATTATCGTTGTTAAAAATGCCCAAATGCTGCTGCGTACCTTGGTGTACACAAAGATGATCCGAGGATGACCACGGAAATAGCGTACACACGTTTTTATTTACCGTCGGAAGCATAATTCGATGCCGGCGGGAAGCCGCTTGCGGGCGTCGAGTTCCGTTCCAGCTGTAATATTACAACTATGTCGCATACATAGTCACGAAACGAATATTATGTCCAGGAATAAAAAGCTCCCAAACAGAGCTGTTTTATTCCCCTGTATTTGCCGTGGAGCACTCCTGCCTGCCTCGTGGTAGTTAGGGCGAACTGCTTCGGTTCAGCTAGTACTTTGTCATTGGGATGAGCTCCGAATCTGCCGTTCAGCTTTACGCGCCCGAGTTTTCTTTTTATTCTGGACGTTCGGCGCTCTTTTATATATTTACTACGCGTTCTTTCGTTTGCTAAACGTTGTAGGAAATAAGGGATCCTCGAGATTTACAACTTGTGGGTAGCTTCAATAGTAGCGCAAGTAACGTACGCAGTAACTATTGTGCTGATGATTTACCCCTCGTCGCAGTCTGGTTGGTGTTAGCCTTTTTCTCAAGTTAAAATGTTCCGAGAAGAATTTTCTAAGCAGTAGTGTGCACCCACACTGCAGCATCGGAAGTTGCTCTTGGGTAGACACTATCCCCAACACCCGCTTTCGTGCATGACACAAGTTCGAGTGGTAGCAAAGATTATCAGGTTTTTATGCAGAAATGCATTATAGTCGGGGGTTTTCGTGCGTCCCTTGGCCGGGTGCGCAGCGCGTCTGATGATGATTGTGGCATGATGCTCCTAGGGATTGGCCAACCAAACAATCCATCACGAGATAGCTTCGCGTTCAACCACCATCGTCATCTTCCCGTAGGGGAACCGCTGAAGAAGAAGAAGGAGAAGAACACAAAGCTGCGAAGAGGAGGGCTGCGTGAGTTTTGGCTACCGTTATCCTCCTCGGCCGGCGCATCTTCCCGATCTGAACCCGGTCGAAGAGCGGCTCATCGCGCCTCGACTCCCCTTCATGAGCATCAGGCGGCTGACTCGAGGCAACGGGCAGTTTGGAATCAAGGGACAGGCGGTGAACGTGCCCATCGACGTATCGAAGGTTGTGCGGTGCCTTCCTGGCATGGTACCCGAGGACGTTGCGTTCGAAGTTCACATCAAGCGGAGGCTGGTGAGTCCGGCAACGTACAAGCGCGGGTTGGTGAAGCGCGGCAACATCCTGGCTTGGCTCAAGCACCTGGAACACACCCCGCTGTATCGCGCCATCAACGTTCGGGTCGATTGGAGTCGGCTCGATCACTTCGATGACGGCGGCGAACGAGAGGAACCGCAGGAAGACGACGTCGATGATGCTGACGGTGAGTTCGAAACGATTCCCGACGACTTTGACGTGAACGATCCTCTGCAGTTGGCGGTTGCGTTCAACGCGGTCTCGAAGACGCTTCTCTATAACGAAGCGGAAATGACGGGTGTGGGAAAAGAAAAAAATAAATGATTACGCTCACACTCTCGCCTCTCTCTTCGCCATTAATCGCATCACACTCATCGGTGCACCCAATGCATTTCTGCATCCTCACAATCCCCCTCGGGGAGGTGCGGGGATTTTTTTTTAATGTGATAGATTGCCCTACGGCATAACACGGAGGTTTATAGGTACAACATCGCACCAGTTGCACGCGGAAAGCCAAGAAGAGACCGGTACTGGGTGACAGTGGGGTCCCCATATCCAACGCTTAAGATCGGGGGGCCTCCCAGGATGGAGCCCCCTGCCTCGGAGGTGTTGCGGCGTTTCTAAGACCTGAACAAGTCCACAACAGGTGTTCAACGTCAGCTTCTGGAGCAGGAGTCTCACAGAAGGGGCAGGTGTCCGCAAACGGGGTGTGGTATCGGGCAGGCCAAGCGTGAGTAACTGCTGGGGATAACGCCACCCCAACTCGAAGCCTCCGCAGCAAGACCTCCTCCCAGCGAGCGAGCCCACTGGGGAGGTCAGTTCCACGCGGTGGCGTGTAGGGCTCCATGTAAATGTGAGAAGAGCTCATAATGTCCTAATGCTCGACGAAGTGTTGCACTGAGCTAATAAAGGAATGCTTTCTTTGTGGGACCCATGGCGTTCTGTCGAAAAACTAATCCACTTGTCCATAGACCGGTAGGTCGACCGGAAAGCTCTGATAATATGCCCGGACACTGCGCGTGAGAGAAACCGGGCTGCCACGGTCTCAACACGGTTACTTGAGAATCGCGAATAAGGGACATGTCTAGAGAAGATAATACATGCATCCAATATAAACCACGTATCAGTACACGTTTTGATCATTCATGGATGCGTTTACTTAGTCCGCGAGAAATATCGCATGGGTTTGTTCTTTATTTGCGATTTGGGTCTTTGAAGGCGTGACCATCGATTGGGCGCAATTTAGTTTTCGCGCTTCTGTCAACTTTCTTTAGGAAAAGATGGCATTTTTTAAACCTTAGCACATCGGAGCGTGGTAGAAAGTCAATTGCTATTGGGAACCATATCTGGGTTTCGAGAAGATGGTAACCTAAATACACCTCCTAGACCAAAAGTAAGCAGGTTCAGGCGGGCAAAGCATGCACTGAGATATGGGAGAGAAAAAAAATAAGCTGGCGATACTTTCACTAAGTTGCAATTGAACCACAGCGAAGCTGCAGGATTTTTTTCTACGTGAGCCCTGAAGGACACATCACCACGTATTTGTACACGTTTAAAATTGTATATTTACATGTTTTGTCGTCGCTTTCAACTGTTCTAGTAGTAGTCATCGTCGTGTGCATCTATATCTTCGCGTTCCTGGTGCCAAGCATTACATGCGCGGTAGGGCTTGACGACAGCTGTTGCGCAGCGGCCGCGCTACGTGCACGACGCTTGGGGGCTTTCTTAGAAGCGCGGCGAGATTCGTGGAGCAGGTGTTGCACCAGCTGTGACGCTGTTTTCTATGCAACGAGATTTCCTCACCCGGAAGCGTCCGCGCGCGCTGGGGACGTTCGCGGTCGCCGCGAGGCATGCGCTCACGAGCACTCGTAATTTTTATTTATTTATTTTTATTATTTATTTATTATTATTTTATCGGCAATTAATGCCAATGTTCAGCGCCCTATGCTATGTTCAGTCTACGGACGCAAAAGCCATATCGTGATCTATGGACGTATAATAACGGCGTGTCACGCAGTTTGTTTGGCTGAGACGTGAAATGACGTCATTTTTTAAAGTTATTACGACTGTAGCAATCACAGTCTAAACCCGGCCTCACGCGTCAGAAACGTTCCACGCTAGGCGCCATATATTACGGCATGCTACAACATCTCCGCTGTTAAAAACGTTTTCAGGTATGCAATGTATTTTATTATTGTTTTTCTTTTCAGGTTTCCTCCGTGTCACAGAGGATCCTAAGCGTAACGATATATCGCAGCGGACAGCCCCTCCCTCATTTCAGCCTTAGGCCAGCCCGCATCGGTTCCAAGCGTTTCAGAATTGACTGCCTGAGAAACCCGCACAATGCAAACCACCACGGAGGTATTTTCTGTGTTTGCGTTCTCAATGCGAAAAGAGGAGCTGGAGTTGAAGAATAAGAAGAAGAAAAAGAAGAAGAAATGCAACAGCCTTCAAAAGGTTCCTCTGTGTTTGCGCCCATTTCTTGGCCAATCTACCCGAGTAGCTATGAGCCGTTCTCCTGGAACCAACCAACAAAGTCTCAAATCAATACACCTTTTAAACCACCATCCTGTTGGGCCTCTCTGACTCTGTTTTCGATGCACATTTAGTATTTAAGAAATCGCTCGGAAATGCGTGCTGAGAGAGGTTGACAGACCAATGAGTCGCTCGTAATGCTTCGCTTAAATCTGAAAATAAATGGATCGCCAAGCCTAGAAAGCCCCTGACACGCTCCGTGCAAGCAATCCCGCGACCGGAGTCCCCAATATGGCGTCGCCTGCTCGTTTCGTTTTTGTTTCGATAGATGGCGGTACTTTTGCAACAGGTGTACACGTCAATCAAATTCAAACCCAAGACGTTTGAGGTGAACATTTTATGTCTCTACGAGTGTTCACCTCCAAAGCAACACACATCCGGCAGTCAATCCGGCAGTCGGACATTTTGTCTTCCACTCCCTTTCTCTGCCACTACCTATGTAGCTCTAGCAACCACACATGCATGCGTAAATGAGCAGAAAAAAACAATATTAGACACCTTTTGTTCACTCTTTCATGACAGACATTTGAATCCACGGGATAAGAACAAACGTTTGTTTCTCTAGTGTGCTTGTGGAGATAGTGACCTGTGCACCGTAAGTCGTCTCTACCTATGCACGATACCAAGAGTTTAGCTGGTACACACGTAGGAAATAACAATATTATAAATTATCTAGAAGTTACGAAACTTTAAATAACCTTACGTGTTATATGGCAATGTTAACGTAACACATAAAATAAACATTCAATAGTTATGTCTTGTTCAAAACGTCATTTTTTACGTTGAAATGACATCTTCTTGTTAACGTTTTATTCCAAATATTGATGTGAATTTCAGGAGGAAAATTAATATCAGCGTTAGAAATAGTAACAAAACTACCATGCTAAGGACGTAACTATAACGTAATGTACACAGCCGAACAATAAAGTAACAATCAGGGCATGTATAGCACATATTTCTTAAACATAAAAAATAGAAACCTAAGTATAATATATATATACTACAAAGAAACATTACAGGCACTTCTTTATTGCAGCATTTTGCAGCATTGTTACAATGCTAAATGCATAACGGTAAATCGCCTTAGGAACTTTAACGTTATTGAAACGCTCATAATGAAACGTTCAGGTAACACGACAAACCTGAAAATGAGTGAAATTTTTAAGTTTTTACACCAGAGTCATATTACGCTTCAAACGTTAACTCATTTGAACATAGTGTTCCAATTAGGCGGTCAATACGAAAATTGCGTTTTACCGGACTCCTCCATCAAAAGACTAATTTTGCACAGTGACGTGGCCAGGGATAGAGAATTCAGCGAGTCAAAATATTCTCCCCTGATATTTCTCGCGAGCGGAGGGAGGCATGCGGGGGGGGGAGGAGGGGGGCGTACCGGGATCTAGGAGTTCGATTCGCGCGAACACAACGCCAGTGTTTTTTTTTTTTTTTTTTTTTTTGCGCGTGCGGGAATCGCACGCACAAGATAAAGCTTTCAGTCTCCAGCCCATATAGTGTGTTCTTCTGGCCCTCTCTTCACTATTTAAAGAAATTAAGAAGGCTGGGCGACATTTCCCTTTATCTCCTTATTTCATTTGTACAAATCTGCATCTTGTGCCGCTTTCGTCTCCTCGTTTATTCCGCTATCTCTGGCATGTCTCCCACGACCAACTTCCAGCTCGTTTGAGAAGCTCTGGAGGCTCCGAGCAACAGCTGGCAGCAGAGCATATACCAGCATTAGGCTGACAGTCCTGTGCAACCCACATGTGTTTTTAACCGGAGATCGCCTATCTTTTTTGTGCCAAGGATACAGACGGCGCAGCTAAAGGGAGCAGGGGAGGCCACATTTTCATCTTTTTGTCAACGGGGGACGCGTGCCTCTCAAAGCAGTTTTTTTCGCTTTTTCCGCAGCCCTTACGCAACTTCCAGTGCCTTGCGAGGCAGCTCCGAAAAGTCGCGTTACGGAATGTAAAAATACATTTGATAAATAACCACAGCCTTGGTCGATGACTGCAGTGACAAGAATGTGAGATGTTTGTTTGGGCTCTTGACATTACAAAGATCGGAAGTCTAGTTAACCAGCAGGGAGTGGTAGGCGTTTGAAGTTGTTCTGACGGCGTACATGTGCCGCGCTTATTGTGTTGGAACCCCTTCCGCCTATTCCGCTCATCAGCCCGGGCGGATATTTGGACCGAAGAAAGCTCCCCACATGGTACTTGTTAACTAGGTTCACGTTGTTTGAATGAGTAACAATCACTCGACCATCTTAAAAGTAAAAATGGTAGCTTAAGGGGATCAGCTTTACGAGTGGGACAGGAAGGAAGCCTAGCAGCCCCAACAATATAAAATCCTGGCTACACCAGGGCGTTGGTGCATTTTCAGGCTGGGGATGTGCTGCCACAACGGCTGTAAGTGTGCGTGCGAGCGTGTGTTTTCGCGTCTAAAAATGGCAGCCTAAGGATCAGCTTTACGAGTGGGGTAGACAGGGAGGCTAGCAACCCCCAACAAACGGCTGTAAGCCTGTGTGCGAGCGTGTGTGTATTTGGGTTATGTGTCCACTCCATGCACTGAAAATAGAAATGAGGCATACCAATGTGTTGAGCATGATATATTACAGCGTTAATCAAGTCATCAGTGGCGGTTTTAACAGCGGGGAATCAGCGAGAAATAGTTCCGGCCGAATAGAACACTTTCCCTTCACTCGATGTCACTACAGTTTCCGCAGTTTACTTCAGGGAATAGTCCGTTAATGACCGGTCCCCTTCATGACTAGTCCTATTGTTGTCCCGCACAGCTCCTTTCGTTTTCGAAGGCATATATACAGCGTCACATGCGGGTGCCCGCTGGGGATTGCTCGCCCAATCACGAGCAGCAGGGAAAGTACGTCAAAACCCTTTTTGTGTCTTGTATTCAGCTGTCTGGATGTCTCGTATTTTAACACGAAAGCGTTTTAAGCCGAGGTACAAAATCTTCACCGACGTCATATCCCTCACGAAATGATACCATTAGAAACGTTTAATTGATGCGGCGGCACCAGGTTTATAACCCACGGTCACTCTGGCCACAACGGGTGGTGTGAAGCGCTCTACAGACTGAGCCACGCAGTCATTTCCAGAAAGCTGTAAACGCGCCCAATGTCCTTCCCTCAAACATTCAGATGGTGCTGCCGCCTAGGAGATGTGAAGCGTCATGACGCTAATGAGCGCCCATAGTTGGCGCCTCAATAGCTGCTATGTTTACCCGTCTGCCGCGTATATGAAAAGCTCAGCTTGTGGAACGCCACCACCGCGTTCCACAAGCTTAGCTCGTCAGCAGCGAAACATCCCCTCTTTGTCTTTGCCCCACTACCAGCCGATAGCTGCAGCCGCAATACTTCTGCTTGGCCACGGTCGCCTGTTCCGGCCACGGTCGCCGTGACCTACAAAATGTTGTCACCGATGGGATATTCAGTGGCAATATTTAGGTCAGAATAAGTTTCTTGCCTCTTTTTGTGAATTAATTTTCCGGAAAGAAATTTGCAGCCGAAACAAACCAGACAGTCGATTCAATACCGTTCTTCCTTAGAATATAGCGTTTGGGAAGAAATGCGAACGTTATCGACAACCAAAAGAAAAAAATATTGTACTCTTTCTGTTGATGTGCTAAACTGTGCCTTTATTATTCGGGCTCTTATAACGTTACCTGCTCACCAATTAGTCAGGGACTTTGCACTTATGAAAATTGATACGGTTGTATTCTAATCAAAAGATTATTTACACCAATCGTCGCAAACACACACACGAACAGACCCATGCCACCGCAATTTAAATAACATTTTTTTCGTGACGCAGCCAATTCTTGTTACAAACAGTACGCTTCCAAAACCAATGATCAATGCCAGCCCAAAATGGCTTTTTGAAAAACGGGCGTTCGTTTTAAAATTGTTTGTCTTGGATTACCATTTGCGGTTGTGTACTGCAGTTTTCTTTCCTCGGCATGCAAGCATATTTTACTCACCTGGTTGTTCTGCTTCTGCCTTTTTAATGGCGGAGCTGTTTAAGCTTTAGCTCATGCCGTGCCGGCTGCCGCACAAAATAGCCGCCGTAAAGGTAAGAGGGGGAAATACTTGTACAAGAAGTATTAGGGGAGGTGCGGAGCGAGGAGCCTACGAGCAGGTTTGGGAAGTACACGTGGCGGCGCAGATGATCGGGTGGGAGGTGCGTGTGAGGCATTGACTGCTCGTAGTGGTGACAACGTTCCAGAACTGCAGATGTCTATTTGAGAGAGACGGCGAGCGCTCGTCATAGTTCGAAGTTTGGCTATAAATACCCATATTGGGCTACTTATTATTGTAAGTTGTCGGAAATAATTGTCAGTTGGCTATATGACTATTTTTGGACTATTCTGTACCCTTTGTTCAAACACCTTCAATATAAAATGATTGTAAAACAATGTCTAGAAATAGTAAACGTGGCACATTAGGGCTGGCATGCAAACCAAGCTAAGAAAATAGTAGCGTTTCTGTACTCTCACAAATTTCATTTTCTAACCGTAAAAAAGTGCCGAGAAGGTACAAAATATTGAAAAGTTGGTAGCAGCGATTGTTTGAGTAACGAGTGTTCGACCTCTGGGTCCTCCAGCTGCGGCGCGATGCTCAAGAAGCGGAGCGACACGTCTGAAGAGGATAAGGCTTTAATGGAATCTGTAGAAGTGGCGTGAGCCGACGCAGCCACGAGAGCATGCGGCAGCTCGTGAAGAGCATGATGAAAACGATGATGATCAGCGTCGTCTGCTAGGAGGGGTGAATACGAGGAAGTCACAACAGTCTCCCCCGCCGACAGATGACGCTAGGTGGCTTTCAAAGGGTGCAGTAGCTGTACGGGCACTTGACGGTAGTGCCGCAGGGCAAACCGTAGATAGCAGGATCTGACAATACCGTCTCTTTCGGCGATCAACTCATCGATTCGCGGCAAGGTCCACAGGTGCTTGGCCGCTGTCGTTCACCTAGTAGAACAATGCGGTCCTTCTGAATAAATCTGTCCTTTTCGATTTGTTAGATGGGAAATTCCGAAGCTTATTAAGGTACCTTTGAACCAACGTCACGAGAAGGCTTGCAACCTTCTTCGCTTTTGCGCCGAAGATTCTTTAGGTAATCGGCGGTCAACTCGGTGTTGATTGTTGGGTCGTAAGGTGGTAATTCTGTCAGTCGCCTTCCGACGAGAAACTCTGCTAGAGTCAGAGGATATGGTTCCTCAACGTCATTGAAAACGTTAGTTTAAGGACGCGAATTCACGATGGCCTCCACTTCTGTTAGTAGCGTGGACAACTCTGTCTCGTTTACAAGCCGCCGTCCAAGCATCTTCTTTAAACAGCTTTTTACAGACTGTACGAGCCTCTCGTAAAACCCACCCCACCAGGGAGTGCTCAGGCATATGAATTTCCGTACAATTTGCCGAGGATGAGAAGAAGGCAAGCACGTCGAGGGTTTCTAATCGTTCTCCAAAGCTTCTGAAGTTCCTTGGAGGTCTTGACAAATGTTCGTGCATTATCACTATACACAGTTTGACAGAGATCACGTCTGGATATGAACCTCCGCAGGGCGCACAGGAAACTTTCCGTTGTCATGTCTGCCACTAATTCCAAGTGAACAGCTCCTGTTACTGCGCACGTAAAAAGAGCGACATAGGAGCGCTTCTGGCAATGCGATTTGATGTACAGCGGTCCCGCAAAGTCGACTCCGGTCACCAGAAACGGAGAGGCTTGCTTAAAGCGGTCTTTGGGCAGCGAAGGTAACACTTGCTCGACTGTTTTGCTTGGAGGCGTTGACAGATGACACACCGTCGTATTGCCTTCTTCACCGACTGCCTCGCATTCAGAATCCAGAATCGTTCCCGGACTTGTGTCAGAGTATCTCGGACTCCTCCATGGAAGACTTTTGCATGAGCATGATGGATTATCAATTTCCCGAGGTGAGAGTCCTGCGGCAGTAGAATAGGATGTCGAGAGCAGTAAGAGTCGTCAGCATTCTCTGCTCTTCCTTGAACTCGAAGTAACCCGTCATCGTCGAAAAACAGTCTCAACTGCCCGATGGGACTTTGTGCGGGAAACGGTTTCAAGGTAGCGACGCAATCTGCTTCAGCACTGAAGTGAGTTCGTTGCTCGACGCGAAGCAAGTAGCGCTCTGCTTGCTGAACTTCTTCCGCAGACAGGGCCCCACTTCTATCACTTTCTTTTTTTAGTTTCTTTACATGTGGTAGGATCCATGCCGTCACACGTAGAAGTTTTGTGAGACTGCTGAACCGTTCACAATAATCAGCGATGGCACCGACGGTCTGGTATTAACAGCGTAGGCATTAACTTCTGGTCGCGTATCAATTTCATCCAAGCTTGAGTCTTCGAGGTCTATCTTCTCACCAAACTCCGGCCATAAATCTGAAGGACTGGCAAGCCATCTAGGTCCATGCCACCATAACTGTGACCGGCTCAGTCTGTGCGCTGACAAACCTCGTGTGAGCAAATCCGCCGGGTTCTCTTAACCAGGACAGAATCTTCACCGCGTTTTATCCGTTAACGTGTGGATTTCTTGCGTGCGGTTTCGCACAAACGCCTTCCAGGAGGTGGTGTCTTTGCTTATCTAGCAAAGTGTAATCTTGGAATCTGACCAAAATGTGTCGACAATGCCGAGGTCACAGTTCTTGACGAAGCAGTCGTACATGCGGGACGCAAGCAAAGCCTACATCAATTTCAACCTCGCTAGGGTGACCTTTAACGGCGCAACTCTCGTCTTCGCGAACAGTAAGATTGTGCTGACGGCCCGCTGGCGTCAACTGTTCAGAGTTAGGCTACAGCCCCGTAAGCCGACTCACTTGCGTCCGAAAAAATGTGAAGGTCTGATTTCTGGTAAGGGCCTTCCCCGCCGGCTGCTAGGAACCTGGGAATCCGAAGATCCTGAAGCATGGCGACCTCTTTGCTCCATTTCAGCCAGACAGAAGACAAGTTTGGTGGTAAGGGTCATCCCAGTCGAGGTTTTCCTTCCATAGATCTTGTAGGAATATTTTCGCCCGCACTAAAAAAGGCGACAACAACCCCAGGGGATCGTAGATCCTTGCCACCGCCTGAAGCACGAACCCTTTGTGCACTGATGCCACTTGATGAAGTGAAGGATTCCCTCCGGCTTGAAAGAAAAGGTGTCCGACTGCTTGTTCCAATGTAGTCCCAACACTTTCAGAGTCCCAGAGGGTGAGCAAAGGATTTTTCCGCCGAAGTCATTCCTTGTAAGAACTCTGCAACTACAACAGGGTCGTTGCTGGCCCATTTTCGAATGTTCATGGAAGCTTCACGGAAAATCTCCAATATTTCCTATGCATCTGGATCGTGTTTTCAGTGGTATCGGCTCCAATCAGGAGATCGTCCATGTACATCGAGTCTTGTAGGAGTCGAGCTGTCACTGGGAACCGGTCTCTAAGGAGCGAAAATGGTGCTTCAATGTAGCTGCCAGTAAGAAAGGACTCGAAGTGGCTCCAAAGGGCACCCCAGTCATTCTCCAGACGTCTAGTTCTGGTAGTGGTTGACCTGCTTTCGCTGATGCCTGAACCACAAGAAGCGAAGCGCATTTCTGTCTGATTCCCGGAGGCCAATCTGGAGGAACGTTTTTTCAATGTCGGCAATCATCGCAACTTTGTACCGTCGGAAACGGAGCAATAGCCTTGCTACGTCGGGAATTACAATCGGGCCGGCTTCTAGGTTCTCGTTCAACGATTCCACCCGATTCGAGACGACGCGTCGAACACGATGCGCACTTTTGTTGTAGCTCGGTCCTCACGTATTACAGCTCGATGCGGCATGTAATATAGTCTTTCTGAAGAGTGCCCTTTTGTTGGTGGTGCTCTCTCCGCAGATCCCTCCTTGATGTATTCTCGAATAGTCGAGTCGTATCTTTCTAGGAGGTCAGAGTCTCTGCTGAGCTTCTTCATCAAACTGTGCAACGCTTGTTCGCAACAGCGTAATTATTTCACAGATGATCGACCCTCTCCTTCCATGGTAACGCGACTTCGTATCGCTGGCCTTTCTTCGAGATGTTGTCTTCGAAATTCATCAGCGCTGAATGGTTGCTCATCGCTCGTTCTTCTTCGGCCTTGATTCCGATGCTTTCAAGGTCCCAGAAACGAGTCAAAAGTTTTGAGATCTCTTGATCTTCAACAAATGTTCGAACAACAACGTTGGCACACTGAATGATGTCGGCAGCAGGCAGTGGACCTTGAACAGTCCATTCTAGTTTGGCCTCCACGGCCTTCAGCTTTCCCTGCACAGGCCTCAATGCACCGCTCACTATCTCCCAATAATAATCTGACCCAATGGGGACCGCAATTTGTTTATCCTCAACGCCTGGTACCGAAAGAGCCTTCGTATCAATGTGCATATTATTCATCTCCCTTAGAACTGTTTTTCTGGTACAGGGATGTTTTCGCTGCAAATCGTGTCCACTTCCAAGGCTTCGATGCTGATTGGACGTTTGTTGTCTGCAGCGAAAAGGAGAACTCACACCTTCTTCATCGTTTTCCGTGTGTTGACCTCCAAACACGCCAACGGTAAACGTCTCCTCTTCAAGCGGTTCGCAACCCAGTCTCTGAGCAGCATTCGCAGTAATAAAGCTTCGCTGACTTCCTCCATCGAAGAGAACTCGGTAGCGCCCGGATGTTGTCGTGCCTGCTATTTTCGCTGTGAGAGTCTGCAGCAGCCCGACTGAGCCCGCTTGCTTTGAGACCAAGTTGAAGGGGTCAAGTAACGTTGCCCTCTTTGTTCTTGGTGCTGTCTGAGGGCACACGGACGTTACATGCCTCATCGAGCACTTGCCACATTTAGGTTGGCTTCTGCACTGTTTAGCCGTGTGGCCCTTCTTTACGCAACGGAAGCATCTTCCGGTTTGGCGAGCGTCTCTTTTTGTGTGATAGGCTCAGTTCCTTGGAATCGCAGGCATCGGCAGAGTGCTTTCCAGAGTGGCAAAAAAAGCACCGCTGCGGGCCGCTCGCTGAGCCTTGCAGCGCAGAGGTTGTAGGAACGTCACGCGAATGGTTGGCTTTACGTCCATCTTCTGGGGTGCGATGGAATTTCTGTGTGGTGTTTTCAGCAACGGCTTCTCGACACATGAGCTGATGTTGGAAGAATTAAAAAGCAATTGAAGCTCTTGGTTGGCTGGCCCGTTTGACCGGTCGAGTCGCCGAGTTCGTTTGACGAAGCGTCAGCTGTGGAACGTGACGTCTTTAGCCCCTCATGGAATCGCAGGACCATGTCTGCCGGTAAAACCCTTAGCAGGATTTCCCGAAGCATGGTGCAGTATGTTGTGGAGCTCGTGCCAAGCGCCTTGAGGCTGCGAATGTGCACCTGGACCCGATCGTAAAGTTGCCTCAGTTGTCGGACGTCGGATGACGATGACACCGGCTTCAAGTCCAGGAGGCCTCGCAGATGATCTTGCACGATGATGCGGTCATCTCCGAAACGCTGTTTCAGGATCTCGATGGCGTCCTTGTAGCAGCCATCGGTAGCTTGCAGTCCGGTATGGCTGATGCAGCTGCTCCAGTCACGAGGCTGCTCAAGTAGTTAAACTTGTCAGCCGTGCTGAGCTCGTCGTTGTTGTGGACGGCTGCCGAAAACTGTGTCCAGAATCGCTGCCACGATCTGCGGTTCCCGTCAAATTTGAGGAGCTCTAGCTGGGGAAGCTTGCATTTGCCAGTCGGTGATGGGTGGACGGTCGTCGGACGTGGCGTTGAAGACGGGATTCTTGCAGCTTGAACGAAGGTTCGCGGTAGCGCTGACAACCTTGTCGCGGTATTGTCCCGCGTCTGTCGTCTCGCTGTCTACTAGGTCCTCCGGTGTCTCTTCAAAGATCGCCTCGTCCAACTTCTCTATCTGGCCATAAAATGCATTGATTCGTTCGAGCAGTACACTCACCACTCCTGCCGTCGCCTCTCTGTTTCCACTTATGTGGCCTTCCGCTTCCGTTAGAAGGCCATCCAGTTGCGCCCGTAGGCTGCGTTGTCGTCGAAGCTGTCGTTCCATTCGGTCGCACGCAGCTCAGAACTCGCCAAGATCGTAGGCGCCGCGTCTTTTCCTCGGCTTTTCGCGGCTCCGTGCGCCGATGGGCTTGGCGTCGTCTAGAAGTCCCGGGTTCTCGGCACCATGTGTTGGACCTCTGGGTCCTCCAGCTGCGGCGCGATGCTCGGGAAGCGGAGCGACACGTCTGAAGAGGATAAGGCTTTAATGGCATCTGGGAAATACCCAAGACGCAGCCACGAGAGCATGCGGCAGCTCGTGACGAGCATAATGAAATGATGATGATCAGCGTCGTTTGCTAGAAGGGGTGAGAACGAGGAAGTCACAACAACCAGTAAAAAACCATTATGGAAATATTCTCCTTTTTGTCTAACATTCATAGTGGTTGTTAAGGCAAGAGAAGACGGGCAGCAAGGTTCGGTGTCATGGCTGACCGAAAACGGGGTTCTGACCTTTAATGACAGGATTATGTACACGATGATGATGATATGGATGCTGACAGCACATGCCCCACGGAGGGGATTCAACATCCTCCCGCCGCCGCAGTTCACACGTCTGCCGCTGGAGAGTTGAGGCACCAACCACACGATGCCACTGCACCTGCCGCTAGTTCGCACTTTTCTCAGGTGCCCCGCGGCTCGATCAAACCCCTTGCAAGCAACCATGGGACTGGTGTCGGTAAACCAGCACGCGTGGCTCTGCTGATACTCTGCGTTGTAGAGGAGAGGTAGCTAAATTCTTCCTCAGGTCGAAACGGCTCACAACGCCTTCTTTTTCTGCCGCCCGCGAGATCACCAATAGACAAGTAATGAATCCTCGGTCCTAGCTTGTGGTTTTCTGTCCGTAATGTAGATCCTTTCATGCCGTCGTCAAGTCGGGGCATCTCTTCCGCTTCCAGCGGTGCTGAAGCCGGCGTCTCAATCTCAGAAGCGCCGACCGTCGCCAACGTGATGTGCCGCAGAACCACACCGCGTGTCCAGTGTCTGTCGTGAACGAATTCCAGATACGGCCTCGGACCACTTTCAATGGGTTGGCGGTTTTGGAATAATTCTTGTGGCCTGCGTTGTATGACGCTCGCCCATCGGTCCCACGCATGCCAATAGCTGCCCCTGTTTTCTTGTCGGTTGTCTCCGATTCGGACGACGTTATTTCCACGATGAACGTCAACGGAAAAAGCGATGCTGCCTTTACTCGATCAGGCGTCGCTATTGCCTCATGTTGATCAGCAGCGATGAGCTTGTGGTTGCTCAGGCTTTTCAACTCTAATTTGATGCAAAGACTCATGCTGACGCACTGCTGCGACCTCCCACACTTCGTCGATTGCATCTAGCGAGGTTTCGGGAAGTTGCGGGAAGGATTCGCCCTTCATGAAGTCTGGAACACAGATGTACTCAAAGTCCAGAGAAGGCTGCTCAATGCGTGTTTCTCCAGGAGCTTGTGCTACGTTCGGTTCGATAGGGGCGTTTCTGTTGCCCCAAGCTCCATGCTTGATGGCAAGTTGTCGCCATCCCTGTTGTGGCGACTGGGCATGTTTTCGACGAACGAGTATAAGAACTCTCTCGGGGTGTTGAGGAAGACGGTCATTTCGGAAAACGATGTAGATTTGATGTCTAAAGGCTGCTTGTTTTTTAGGCACTGTAACCAATGTTGGAGGTAAGCATTTGCTCTGAAGAAGCAGAGGGTGTATCTATCCACCTCCTCTACCTCCTGCTCAATTTCCTCTTCAACTAGGTTAAATATATCAGAATCCAATTCGATTAGGTCACTTCTGATTTGTTGCAGGTTCTCCAAGTTAGCCTTCAGCTTCGTCACGTCGCAAGATTCTGAAATCAAGAGCCGGTCGCTACTGGTCAAAATTCCCTTAAAGTCAGTACGGATATGGTTCCGCAACGAACGCAGAGCATCCAGCTCACCAGCTTGCTCTTCGGTAGCGGTGCTCTTGGTGCCAAGCATGGTGAACTGGACGGGACGGGGCGTGTCTGCGTCGGTAGGAGAGTTGCGGTCGGTTTTCGTCGGTGCACCGGGAATGGCCGCGCCCGGTGTCGGTCGAGTCTGGTTGGTCACAGGTCCCTCGAGACCGGCGGTAGGAACGCCAGTGTTGGCGTCGGTGCCTTCGAGGGAGTCGGTGGTCAAATGCGGTCGCTGTCAGCCATGGTTACAGGTAGCTCAGGGTGAGTCGGCGGTGAAACGGTTCTGGGTCTCACATGCCTGCAGCCACTGGCATCCCTGCTGCTCTCCACTTCGGTCCCTGGTCTTCTTCCCGGGTTTCGGCACCAAAATGTTAAGGCAAGAGAAGACGGGCAGCAGGGTTCGGTGTCATGGCTGACCGAAAACGGGGTTCTGACCTTTAATGACAGGATTATGTACACGATGATGATGATATGGATGCTGACAGCACATACCCCACGGAGGGGATTCAACAGTGGTAATAGCACACACCCCAGTGCAATGCAATTTGAGAGGTCATGTGAGTGGACCAAAGCGGTGGGTGTAGGTCGAAACCTGAAAGGAAATGTTCCCCTAAGAGCCTCGGATCAAAGCGAGAGGGAAATACAGAAGCCCACTACATAAGAGAGTGAAAAAAGTACACCACACTTTCACGGTCGTCTGGACAACAGATTAATCTTATAGACAGTTTCTTTTAACTCCTAGCTCTGCACTATCGCTACTATCAATGTTCAAAATTTGAAATCTTAGGATATTTTTTCATATGTTTAGATTATAAATTCCTTCGAAGCTGGAAAAATAAACCATTTGGAAGTCAGTATCCTGTGGTTTTTCGCGACGCCTTGGAAAAAGTTTCATTACCGATGAGATGACCATCATTCTAGCGGCATATTCATTTGTGATCGCATGTTTGCAAACCAGCTTGGTCCGGCTTTCATCCAATGTGAAGCTATTACGTGGCCTCTTGCATTGGAACAACATAAGTAAATTCTCTATCAAGGCTCTCATCAAGGCTCAGGGAAGATGTTTCCGGTATGAAATATTTCTGCAATGGTGTCAGAATATGTCTTGCTTGAATGCAGGCTTCACAACCTCCGATACGACTCCGTGACCATTTGTTGGAAGAGTGTTCGAGGTCCCGGAAAGAGCGCTGGTGTAGGAGTGTCTCTGTGCTGTCTCAACACGTCATTTCACTTTTGACGCTACCATTTTCCAACTTCTGCGGTTCAACGTGTTTTTGTTCCACATACCGTAAGGAAATTTTACTTGCAGAACAAAATCTCCCTAGATGCGTTGGACAAGGTTGCGCACACAAAGCTTGCAGTAACGAGTATCGGAAGTGTTGTAAGTATTTCATAGCATCTGAGATCTTTTAGGGGCGAAGCCTTAGGGGCTCGGGGTGTCGGCGTCTCAGGTCGTCATCGTCTCAGGTAGTCATGGTACTACAACACTGGCACACTACTTTTCCAACGCCTAGTGCCAGGACATTTACCCTACAAAAAGATTGCTCCGGGATACTCGTTTTGCAACGCCTCACGCTACAACGTTTTATTTTTATGGGCAAAAAGCTGTACTAAACAACGCACCGTGACACTTGTTTTACAAAGCCTCGCTCTACTTGGCATATTTCTAAGCATGCTGCAGCGTTTGACACAAAGGCAACTTGAGGCTAGTCTGCCTCCTATTTCATTTCTTAAATCCAGTTCAACGCACGAGTCGGCGCCTCCGACCCAGCAAGCACGCGATTATTCCTCCCATCGGAAATTCTACGGCACCCAATCAGCTGGCGCTGTGTGGCAACAGAGAGAGGTACAATCTTTGAACACATTTAAAAACTGCTTGCTTCGTCATTCCTCAGGTTTCCCATTAGTGGAGATAGCCTGGGAATATTAGTTTGAACCCTCCTGTGTGCATTGCCCGTAGATTAGAGAAAGTAGCTGCGTCATAGATAATTCCATCCTGTTGCTCTCTTTTTAGAGGGGCTCAACACCATCGCAATCTACGCAAGTACAGCTGTTTGTGCTCCCAACGAGGGAAGTTTTCTTATTTATATTATTTTTTATTTATTATTATTATTTTTTTTTTATTTATTTATTTATTATTTATTTATTTATTTATTTTATTTATTTATTTATTTATTTATTTATTTATTTATTTATTTATTTATTTATTTATTACGGCTTACATCCACTCTTTGCAAACTGATGGAGCGCATGATCCTTACTCGTCTCACCTACCTGCTCCAGACAGCGAACGACGCCATTTACGACCCTGCACAAACCGGGTTCCGGCCCGGTCTGACCACTCATGACAGCCTGCTCTTATTACGACCAATGATAGAGAAAAAATGGAGAAAGAATGTTAACACAGCTCCAGGAGTCCTTGTTACTATTGACCTCAAGAAAGCATTCGACACAGTTTCCCACGCCTACATCATTTCGATTATGGGAGAACTTAACATCGGTCACAGACTCACCAATTTTGTCAAGAACTTTCTCTGCAAACGAACGTTTGAAATACATACGGGTAAAGAGCATCCCCAACATCCTCCACAACCACCGAGGTGTACCGCAGGGCGCTATTTTATCTCCGACTCTATTCAACCTCGTCATGTGAAAAATTGCCAGGCAACTCCGACAAATTCCCAAAATTCAAAGTACTACATATGCCGACGACATTGCGATTTGAATTGACCCCCGTAAGACAGACCTGACCCAACAGCAAGTGCAGGTACATATTCAAACTGCACTCGACACTCTCGCCGACGCCGTCCAACACACTGGGATGCAGCCTTCACCTGACAAAAGCACATACCTGGTGTTTGGTGGCACACAGCAACAGAAGGACGCCTATACTTTTCAGTTTCTACGATCGCTCCTTAAGCCGTCCCCCGAAAAGTGGGTTTAAAGGTCTTGGCATCCCTGTCCCTGAGGATGGCGGCTGCAGTGTGTGGCTTGAACAAATCAAGAAAACATGTCACCAACAGCTTCACATATTCAAACGCATAAGCAACCGGCTAGGAGGGGCTACAATGGAGAAAGTCAAACTGTTGACCCAGGCTGTCCTCACGAGCAAAGTGACATATGTGGCAGTATGCTTCGACTTCACTAAGGCTCAGTTGCAGCAGCGGGAGGTGCTACATCGGGAGAGCCTTCCAGTCATCACTGGCCTTCCCAACAATGCCAACCTCGAGGAGCTCTACAAGCACGCTCAACTCCCCCCTCTCACAGAAATCATCCGAACCCGCCAGGAAGGCCCACGACTTCCGACGAGCATCCACTCTCGCCGGCCGTGCGCTACTCACGCTACTGCCACAATGCGCGGCACCACAACATCCCATCCCTTTGCCGCTTCCCACCATGGGAACGACTGCATCGTCCGTTAACCCAAAGCCACTTCCAGTCACCGGTCCTACGCTTCGCCACTCCAACAAACACAGATGCACATCTGAAAATGACCGAGCGGTTTCCACATAGCGCTGTTTATACCGATCGCCACTTGGGACCCCACCACGAATACTGCCAGACTAGCGGCCATTCACTCGACATTTCAAGCTGCCTGTCAACAAGAATATTCAACAGCGCCATCGTCTACCCACCTCCCAACTCGAAGCGATATTACTGGGTGTCCGACAACTTCAAATTTCTCACTGGCCTACCAACAGCCTCATGCAACTATCTTCACAGCCCAGCCATGAGGCATTCCGCGCATTGCGCCGGGTTGCCTCATCAGAATTCTATCTGTGCGTCCATGAAGATGCTTGCCCGAAGGCTACATTGAACAACAGGACTACAAATTCGGGTAGACTGGGTGCCAGGGCACTGCGTTAACTCCACAAGGATGGCCGCGCGCGCCCTGGCGAGCGATGTTCTTTTCCACCCGCTCCCACCTAGTTTTGGCCTCATCACGACCCCAACTTGGAGCCCTTTGAAGCCCGTGCCACCTACCAGCGATGTGCTAGAGCTCGACTTCCGCAGCCACATCCCTGCCAATGACTACCCGTTACCTACAGGAATCCCACGTGGCCCTTCAGGTTCTGATCCACAAGGCTCGTGCTAGGGCGGCGCTTACAGAGGACATCTTTCAAGTGGCGTTCTTACATACCAAAAAAAGGGGCGGCCCACCCGTTCTCCCGGCGCTACCGCAAGCAATTCCCCTCCGCCCGGCCAATGACACCACCCACGTGCGTCACGTGCTCTTTAGGAGCCACACCGACCATTGAACATGTCCTTTGGACGTGTGGCCGGGTCTGCACGCGGGAGCGCACGTCTTGCAAACACAGCAGCGTTACGTGTTTGACGGACTGGCTCTACCCACCCGCAGCCACAGCCAAGCAGGTGTTTGCCTCCTTGTGGGACTTCGCTCTCGCTACTGGCGTTCATCTAGAATGTAAAGTTTTCCCGAACTGACACCACCCTCCCCACCCGCCCCCCCAAATAGGCCGAGTCGCCATCCTTGTGTCAATGAAGTTTCATTCATTCATTCATTCATTTATTACGAACTGCAGAACCCATTGAAGGGCCCAGCAGGAGGGGCATGATATCAAGGGTGTACATGAAAACACATATCAGAAACAGTTTGGTTCGATGGCATCAAGGTTTTCAACGTTTGAGGTAGAAAGCTGGGTACCACTATGTTATGGTTTCGAGTGAAAAAAAGAGTATTTGAAATGTTATCCTGGTGTAGTAGAGTGTAAGTTATTGTAGGTGCCTATTTCTCGACAACCGGGCTATGAATGGCCTATGATGTAAGGATCAGGTTGAAGGGATAAATTGTTGTTTTGCAGAGAAGCTGTAAATGCTAGGATCCCGCAGATATCTCCGGTCGCAGAGCGATGTGGACAAGGAATCGCTAAGAGCGTACCGCCACCTTTGGGGGCCCACTGAAACCCTCGAAATAGCAAAAATTCGCTTAGTAATACGTGTTCCGGGGGGGGGGGGTGTGCGGAGAGGGGATAGGGTGAAAGAGTAAGGGCGCGTGCACAGGGGTTCGCGTCTGCTGTCAATACATAATCTTTGTCGGTCACCTTTACGGGGCACTAGAGAATGCGCCGGGATTACCATACCAGCACTATAATAAAACGTAATTGAATCTACCCACGATTCCTGTGTGTTTTTTTGTCTGTGACGTGAATATCACACTACTGCCTTTTTCAGTTTGACTCCCGACTTCACATGGTTCATACCCCTGTAGTATGTTCCGAACAGGAGCAGCGGGAGTATCAGGAGCGTCGACGCGTCCAGAAGCGAGAATGGGCACGCCGCCAACGTGAAACCTTTATTGCCGCTGCTTCCAGTCCAACAAGAACATCAAGTACCGACCAAGATTCCCCCGACGAAGACATCGCCCACGTCGAGCACCGACGCGAGCGACATAGTCAGTACAAACAGAGCCGTCGCGCCAATGACACCGAGGATCATCGGGCACGGGAAGCCCTACGCAAGCGTGACGCATGTCACAGCGCCACCAAACCATCGGAACGCTTCCCCGGTGTGACCTCGAGGTTCCAGAGAAAATTCATCGAGAATCCTTTCGCCGCAGCATGTGCTGTTTGTGACAGTTTGTGGTTCGCCGAAGACGTGTCAATGATCGCCGGCGTGCGTGATGCGGAACAGCGTGAAGTGGCCGCGGGTTGTGTTGCAGAAGCAGTGCTTCTTCCATCCGAAGACGTCGAGCAAGAGCCAGTGTGCAGAACTTGTCGTGATTCCCTCTTAAAGGCATGGTGCACCGCTTTGCCACAATCAATGGGTACCTATACCCGCCCATACCGAGGCACCTACATTAACTTAACGTGTAGGAGGAGCGACTTTGTGGCGCCTAGGCTCCCATAAAGGAGCCATGACGAGAAAATACAACTTTGTTTAATTTGAAATAACTAGAATTCAGTAATCTGACTCAGCTCCATTACAGCCACAAAGATGTTCCTTAAGGGGTAAAAAAAGCAAGAAGTATTTAAAACCTTTCAAATATTGCGCCACAGTAACGTGTATGAGCAAGAATGCCGTCATACGGGGCCACAATAAAGCAAACTTCTCAGTGCGTAAACTGCACGTTAGCATTCAAGTGATGCGGTCAAGGGAACTAGAGGCCCCATTACAGACGTCCACTCATGTGTCGTCGCGACAGGTCAGTTAGGTGGCCGCCAATCGCACAAACCAGGTTCCGTGACGTCATAGAAAGTTGTGGGAAATTGGCTAGGGGGTCGCAACTGCTTCACACGTTTTCTTCTTCAATATCTCCGTTATTTGTTCGAAGATTGCGATGATATTGGTATGATTGTTATCGGGACTAAACAGTCTTTCTAATAAACCCAACTTGTATTTTGTCTTCATGGCTTCTTTAATGTCGATTCGCCGATTGACGTTCTTCAATAAGGAGAACAGGAGACAGTACGTAATCAAGGGACAAGTGATAAACGTGCCATCGACATTCAGGAGACGCTAAAGAGCCTAGCACGTAACATAGGCGACGATATGGCCGTAGAAGTGCAATCTTAAGCGTCGGAGAGAGAGAATCAACTTTTATTGAGCCCAATTGAGGTATTGGCTAGTGCAACGGCAGGCACCGGATGGGTGTGGAACCCTCTTCTCGAGTCCCATATGCGTCTAGCAGCTCCTAGTCCCTGGCTGCCAGCGCGAGCTGGATCGTCAGGTCTGGGCTTGACAAAAAGGTCTCCCATCGCTCTCGGGGGTCGGGTGAGGGAATAGGGGTGGCGGGCGGGTGGATCTCAAGAGACTCGAACTCGGCTAGGACGTGTGCCGGAGTGCCTTGTCTCTCCTTGCAGAACGGGCAAGTACTCTCGTACCTGTCCGGGTACATCTGTTTAGAAGTGTGGACGCGCTAGTGACCCCGCCTGTATTCTTCGGATTACGGTCTGCTGTTTTCGGCTCAATTGCGGGTGAGGCCTGGGGAATCTGCATCTACGCTCTCTGTACATTTCAGTGATTTCCCTATAGCTCGTGATGGGGCGCAGCTGCGCCGGGTCGTCCTCGGCCCGACGGATAACTCTCGGGCGTGGTGGTCGGCGAGTTCGTTTCCTCCCACCTTCGAGTGTGCCGCCACCCACACGAGCTCTAAGGCTCGCCTCGGGGGCCTTCGCTTGGAGAATGTCGCATGTGCCGCGGGGGACACCCTCCGTCTTTTCGGAAGCTGGCGTACGGCCTTCTTAGAGTCTGTTACTATAGTGCCGGCCCTCGGATGTGTTAGCGCGAGGGCCAACGGCAACTTCCACTGCTTCGATCGATTGGGTCGTGCGGACCGATGCGCAGGTCACCAGGGTGTCTATGGCGGTGACCGCTACCGTAGCCTTGCTTCCGTACTTGGGAAGCGCCACGTCCGCGTAGTAGACGTCGGGGTCCTCTTCGAGCTGGCGGCCAGCGCCCTGGCCCTTACGTTTTTCCCGGGCTGCATGTTTCCTGGGAAGGGGCTTGGTCTTACGACGTCCCTCCACTCGGTAGGTAATGTCTCGGTGTCCTGGTTGTGGTTCCATGCCTCCATCCCACCTTGCTGCAGGACGGCCCGACGTGTTCGTCTGACTTAGTCGATCCTTTGGTTAGAAATGTGGGCCTCCACCATTTCGTCCACCGTGTTGTGCCTGCCATGCCCAGAAGTTTCTTCCTGGACGAGTGGACGGGCACTCCCAGGGCGAGTTTGGTCGCCTTTCTGACCAACCGTGTCCAGGGCCTCACGGTCCGCCCTCGTCAGCTGGAGGTACGGAGCAGAGTAAGTGATGCGGGACATGATGAACGCCTGCACCAATTCCAGGGCGTCGTCTTCCTTGATTCCTCGGTTCCTGTTGGTGACTCTTCTGATCATGCTCGAGATCTGCTCGGAGGCGGTCTTGATCTTGTGTGTGGCCACGGTGGCCCTTGCCGTCGTCGCGCAGCAATAGGCCCAGGATGCGGACCTGCTGTGTGGGCTCTACCTTCGTGCCGTCGATCGTGACGATCACGTTCGGTGGCCCTTCCTTCTTGGGCCTACCTGGCTGCACCATCCAACAGCTCCGACTTCTGCGGGCACAGCTCAGCCCGCAGGTCATGGGCGTACTCATGGACGGTGGTCCGCCGCCCTCTGCAAGGTTTCTTCCACCCAGGCTTCGGAACCCGCTCGGGACGTCTACACCGCAATGTCGTCGGCGTAGAACGCGTGGTCCACGCCTTCGATCTCTTGGAGTAACCTGGGCAGAGGGAGGAGGGCCAGGTTGAAGAGCAGCGGCGACAATACCGACCCTTGCGGAGTGCCCTGTCTCCGAGCTCGATTGGGTCGACCATTCCTCTTCTATCCTTATGGTCGCCGTACGCTTGGTCAGAAAGTTCTCGACGTAGCCGTACGTCCTGCGGCCGCAGCCCGTCTTGCGGAGGTTCTCGAGCACGCTTCCGTGGGACACGTTGTCGAAGGCCCCCTTGAGCCCCACGCAAGTATCCCGCGGGGCGAGTGTCTTGTGGCCTTCTTGAACACCAGTTCGTTTATTTCGCACATCAACCGCACAGCACATTGAGCCACTGTTGATATCGCCAAAAAAACTACCCTGTCACAATTAACAGCTGCTATAGGCTGTGCCCAATCCACACTCGACAGAAAAAAATCTTATGTGATTCTTAAATTCCTTCTTGGGCGCTTATCTCACTGACATTTGGAAGCGCGCAATCTCTCAGCACTCGTTTCATCACCAACAGCAAACGTCAACAAGACCTGATCAAATTTCGTCGCCGAAAACAACATTCTGCCTGAGTACATTTGATCCTTTTCCACCGAGCATTGGCTTAGTCTGTATGAGGAGCTTGATAAAGAACGGGAGTCTCCAAACTACAAATCGCATTTCGGAGCTTGTTCTGAATGCGCACACAAAACTCCGCGTTGTTCACTTCCCTCCCTCACTGAGATCCGCCAGAGGACATGGAACGTTGCCTTAGTGCGACGTTTTTCCCTCCCGCTTTCGGTTAGTCTCCACTCTGCACAGGCGACCATGATGATTCAGAAAGTTAGGAAGCTTCTAGATGCAGCACCGTTCGTCACAAGGGAATCTGAGGCAGAGCTTCCCCAGCAATTGCCGCGTTGCGCGCCTATTCATGGTGGCAAGACATGGCAGCACCAGTGCCACTTGGATGATTTGGCACCCTTAGTACGGCTCGACATTATTAATAGTTACTGGCCCTCGCCATGTTCCTGGTGACCTCAAACTGACTCTAGTTCATCCAATACCCAAACGAAACAGATACATTTTGTGCTGAATAACCTAGAGCCAATTTTCCTCATGCCCACCCTCTGCAAACTCATTCAGGGTATAATCGACAGCCACCTTCACTTTTATTGCAAATTTGTGCTTCCTTTGTTTCACCCATCCCAAACAGTAATCCGTCCTCTCATACGTTCTGACTACTGTCTTTGACTGCTCCGATGTGTTCTTAATCGCACGCCATGGACTGGTAATCAGGAGCACGTCATCACTTTTGGGGATGCAAAAAGCAGTCGACAACTTTAGTCAGTCGGCGATCGTCGAAAAGCTCGCTGTGGCCTTCCCCAGCCAAACCGTTTGCAAACTGTGTTCGCAATTCTCTCGATAATGACGAATTCGGCTCAACAGCACGCTTCCAGGATGGAGCCACAAATTTTCATCTGTATATGGGTGTTCTTCAGGGTTCTGTCCTTGTACACGTTTTTGTCTATTTGTAATGCATCGTTTGTTAATATTACGCCTGCGACCTTTCAATGTGGTTTGCAGCTCAGACTGCCAATTCACTGAATACCTGGCTACAGAATCGCCGGCAGCATACACAAGGCACTCTAACCTTCTCCAAACTCTCTGCCTATATTTGGCGACGAGAAGACACGATTTCTCCTGGTTTACCGTAACCACCAACCACCCACCAACGTACAACGTGCTATCTACACCGGAAACACCCGTTGCCTCACAACGTGGACATTCGTCTACTAGGCGTTCTTCTCGCTGGCCACAACAAGTTAGAAAATGGACAACGCAGCTTTGGAAAAGCTGGAAACTGGTGCTGTGCTTAACCACTTCCCCTTTTTAACAAATTTGCCGGCGCTAAGCAAACGGCATCTCACGTTCTCTAAACCAGATGCCAACGCTAGTAAGACTTGTGGCATTCGGCTTAGCTCTCGTTCCAAGGCAAGCTGGGAATGATGCTCTTGTAACGAGCGGCGCCTGTCCTTCTCGTGGAAGAGCTGCTTGCAGAATACATACAACAAAATCAGCATCGGCCTACACTAACTCCACAGGTGACGGCACCCTGTGCCTATGACGAAAATATACATCCACTGCTTCTGTCGTCTTGGTTAAGCCCGCCTGCTACAGTTGCTCACCAAAGAAACAAAAGTCTCCAATCCCTTCTTACTACTCCTAAAAACGCCGCTTCAGCGCATCCTCACCGTGAAATTGCCGGATGATGGGGAACACTTTTCGGAATTCCCGATCTCCCTTTCGCATTTGAGTTTGGCCTGGCAATGCCCAGTTGGACAGGACTTCGACGAACCTTTCACTAATCATGCTTTTATCTCGTCCCACATAGCTGGGCGAGTCCATTACAAAACATGCAGCACACCGATTCAAACAGATAACTAGCATTCTGAAGGGCAATAAATTGCCGGGTCACACGGACCCCCATGGAGGCCACCGAGCTGTACATGATGCAGCACAGGAGCGTCTAGCTAGTAAGCCTCTCCAGGGAAACCACGCGTCGCCACCTCCCCGGTCCTCGCCTTCAACTTGATCGCACGAGCCATGCAAGTAAGTTCCGTTTTTTTTCCGTTACCCCACGTAGGTTCTTCGCACTGTCTTTCCCCAATCGTCACTCTGTGGTAGTATTCATCCACAAACCTAAGGCCAACGCAGCCCTCTCAACCCACAACACTCCAAAATGAATTCACCCAATGAGGTCTCCCAACCTTACTCTCCCCACTGCCGTATGACCGCATTCACCACCATTGACCACCTAACTTGGCGCTGCTCCGTGTTTTCCCTGTTCCGCCAATCCTCACCAGTGCAGTGCTTTCCGATACTTCATAACGTGACCTTCCAATCCAAGACAACCAATTTTCTCATAGCCATTTGGCTGCTCGTCGTAGAGAATGGTCGCTCAAGAGTAGTCTATACTTTGGTCTAACCCGTTTGTGAAAACTCTCTAATGGGAAACGATTTTCCCTTTCCTGGCCTTCGCTCTCGAAGGAAACTCCTGTGTGGTCATCATGGAAGCAATAATTTCTTGAACTCGGCCACTCCTCACTTCCCCTTCTTGCCCAAACATATTTTGGCCGCAATGTCTTCCATGCTTAATAAAAACTACAACAAGAACGACAATAAAGAAAACTTTTGTTTTGTCTTCAATGGCCCTGCAAATATGCAGACGCGGTGGTATATTTCTTGCGGCAGCTTTACCCCAAAGTTTCTACAGCACGTTTTTGTCAGGGTAAAGGCGTGTCTTTTTATATATTATTTTACGGCGAGTTTAAAGAGTCAAAATTACAGCATGGTTTACTAGTTATCAATTTGTGAGCATGTTAGGGCATGTTAGAAATTTTAGAAACGTACTATATTTGTTTTGCATCGCAAGGATTTTTATTATTCAGTTTTTTTTCTATTTACGTAACTTCCTTAAGACTTTAAAATTACTGCAACCAAAATACCACAATTACAAGGCATTTCTCTTGCATTACCCTGACGTAGAAGGCCTCGTATTTGGAACACCTTGCTTTCCTTATAACTCGGATGTGTAGAAAATTCGTGGGTTGGTTTCCAGCCAGATCCTGAGGGGCTTTACGATTGGGTTCCCTACTCAAATTGGGGCACAGGTTCCTCTACCTCTAAGATACTGTGTTGCACATCCACCCAACCACTTTACGACTTTAATTCGCGCAATTGAAGCAAAATAACTTTCTTGTACCTTTGCTGCGTTGTCACTTTCCCTTCGCAATGAACGGAATGATCTACTACAATGTACAAGGGCTCAGTTACTTTATGGAAATAGAATGAGTCAGTCAATCTGTATGTCTTTCTAAGAAATGCAAACCGTCCCTGCGGGAGAAACAACAAGAGTGGTGTGTGAGATACGAGAGTTGCAACCTCAAACAATTGTCGCACGCTTAAATGACAGAAAATGCATCTGTCCACAGAGAATTGGCACTCTAAATCCAATGACTTTCTGCCCAGAAAACGAGTTTATTACTTTGCTTCCTCCTTCCTACCGCAACAAAAAACGGGACATCCTAAGCGGTGAGTTTGGAACCTACTCCCACCGATATCTTAGTCAAATGAACTAAAAAAGAAAGGTGACATATGTGTAACTACGATAAAGAATTTACAACTCAGGCAGCGGACAGCCGAAATGCGGCAGGTGTACTGAGAGTCGCGCCAGCGTACCCTTATCTCTTTTCATGTTCGCAACTTTGTTGCGCACAGCTCCCTGTGGGCAGTCTGCGAAAGTGAGCGCTTTAAGTTTCTAATTAGCGATAAGTTATAGATCAAAAATGTGTGTCGTACACTCGACTTGCAAAGGAAAGTCGAGATTCTGAACAAAATCAAAGGGAGACGTGTTGCGAACTAATGGCAGTGCTTTTAGTTTGCTTTTTTGTTTATTTTATAAGGTCACTAAATTCGAAGTTTGGTTGCGATCTCCGCGGGCTTCTTATTAGCGGGAGTCGACTGTACAACAAAAACTAAGAAGCCGCAGGTTGTCGACAAAGCTGATATTTGCGCAGGATGTGACTGACAATAAAAATCTGGGCCCTATACATTGTCTGGTGAAAGAATTTGATGTCTGTAACAACTCAAAGATATCTAGTTACAGACAATGCAGGATGCCACTCGCAGGTGGAAAAAAGCGTGTTCCCTGTTTCCCAAACCAGGAGAACTCCTGCGCCAAGTTGACCGTCAACAGTAGCTTGAGCAGGCGCCTTGTGCAGGCTGTTGCAGTAGCACCTCCCTTGCAAGCCAGTTCATCAATCTAGGCATGGGTACAGAAAAATCTGTGTTGTTAATACAGATTTTTAAGACTGGTATAATACAGAATGGCCGCTTACATTGGCCTGAAAAAGACAGTGTATGACAACTGCATCCTCCCGGTACTCGCCTACGAGGCAGAAACTTCCAGGCTAACTAAAACGGTCTAACTTAAATTAAGGACGACTTAGCAGGCAATAGAAGGCTAGAAGATGGGTGTGAACATTAAGGGACAGGAAGACAGCGGAGTGGATATACTTTAATGTCAGCATTGGCACTACTAAGGCAACCTTAACACTAACTATGACAGCTAATGTGAGGCACAACTAAATATAAGAACTATATTTCGTGAATGGGGCTCTGAGGACATTTTAGCCAGCTACAGGTCCCATCTGAACTTGCAAAATATTTTTCTGTGTCTATCCTAACCGCTTGGTGGATTGAAGTGACAATATATACACGTATGAAGCCATGTCCACAAAATGTGGCAAAAGGAATCATGCAGAAACCAGGACAGCGTCACTGCCATGGACGCATACTTCGTGCAGCAGAATGGCGAGGTGGGCTAGTGGTATATATGCATAACTAAACCTTCAAAAAGCACATCACTGAAACACTCGTCATGTTGTCCTGTTCGCTTGTCCTGCTAGGCTACATTTTTAGTTGAAGTATACGTTGTACAGCGGGAAGCATCAAAGTAGTGCAAGACATTTTTACAGCATAATCCCATTCACACATAGTCTAAGTTGCACCAGTCAGCAGCCTGCAACATGTAAGTTATTAGCAAACGACAGGCCACACACCAGAATCATACTCTGCCTTAAACCTGCGAAATCCCAAATGCTGTGTTACTCTGATCACCAAGGTGTGTTCCACACTAAATTCATTAAGCTGAAAATTCCATAAGTGACAGAAATTTAACAGCCATTTTTGAATATTTTTACTTGGTTCTGAAAGGTTAATTTACGTTTGCGATGCTGCAGTAACAGTACGAAGCACAACCAGCGCTGATACAACTGTACCAGTTATGACATGCGTGTAGTTCTGACGTTACAAATAAATTCGGGTTGCATACACGTTGTTCATTCAACATTTCACGACCAAACTGAACGTTCGAAAAGATTGAACACTCAATCGAAACGCGAAAAAAGCATCCAGATGGCATTTTAATCTAATGCTGTACTCTCGGATTTCACTCGATTTATTATTTTATTTTAACGCTACACGCACGGCAATCATTCAATTTATTGTGCACGTTTTTTAAATAAAAACTATTATGACGAAAAAAAACGGCATCTGCAGAAACGAAACAAAAACCAATATCACGCTAAAGGTACACAATGTGCGTGTAACCTATACACGCTTATATTCGCTGCTCTCCAGCTTCCCTTATTTCATTTCATATCAAAACATTCGCCTAGCAAAACAGGACAGAACACAAACACTTCACCAAACACAAGGTCTACCGCAAATCTGCGTCAAAGCGAGTCCCTCAAATCGTTAGGGCTAACCGCTTACGCGTACCGAGAGTTCGAGAGCAACTGTGCTACGTTAAATGCATATGACAAGAAAACAAGGTTCACGAGTACTCACTTACCTCCACTACTTGGCAGTATTTCTTCGTCCGGTACATAAATCCATGGTAGTCAAATCACCGAAATAACGAAAGTTGAAGGCGTGCACACCCGTGCTGTCACCGGCCTGTAGCACGCGTATCGATACGTAGTGCAGTTAATGCACTGTCGGACGATCGGACTCGCCGCGTAGCGATTCCTGTCTCGTGTTCGTCCGAGGGAAAAACTAGTTCCTGAAAGACACCCACCTAGATAAAAACGCGTTGCGAAATATATGCCGAAGTTATTGGTAAATACATATATTAGTTTCCAATTATATACAAGAAAAGCTTGAGCGTGGTATCTCTTAAGCGAAAAAAACATCCCCCTCGTGAGGGGCACGATCAAATGCAGAGCATTTCCGGGGGGGCCGCCTGCAAGTCGTATGGATTACGTATTGGTTGTTGTTGTAATTGTTGTCTTCCAGCGTAGACATTGTCGATGAAGTCGATGGTGAAACGTTAAACGTGCCGTGAACCCCCTGCCGCGGCTATGACGCAACGTGGAGTGGCTATGACGCAACGTGGGCGGCTATGACGCAACACAATCTAACACAATCCACTTTAATCCAATCCAATCCAAATCCAAACCAATCCAAGCCAAACCAAGGCAGCCAAGCCAAGCCAAGCCAATCCAATCGAATCCAATCCAATGCCAGCGCGAACCCAACGCGGCGAGAGAGAGGGTGTTGCACACATCCCCACCTGTTGTGCGCCCGAACCGAACGCGGCGAGAGAGGGTGTTGCGATCGGAGAGAAGGCGAGGAGGATGCGGGGGAGAGGGCGCACCTGTGGCCGACGGTTGAATGAGTCAAGTATATAAGGCGCGTTCGTAACCTTGCGTTCTGTGTCGGCTTTGTGGCCCAGTGGGTTGAGCATCATGTACCTTGCGTTCCGCCCGCAGATTCGTGGGATCGAAACCTGGCGCCGGTAAGTATTATTTTTTTATATAGTGTAGGGGAGCGATGCGGACTAGGGAACGCCAACGCGGGTGACATCGTGAGTTACTGAAATGCTCTGCATTTAAAAAACGCTTTAGATTTGGCATTCACTGTGCATTGATAGCTTCTGAAATTCGATGAGAGTTTTCCCTCTATATTCAGATCCACATCTCATTTTACCCCGAAACGCGTAATCTCTAACCACCTAAGTAACCTCCACATACAACATTCAACAAAGAATGATACGTAGCCTCATAAGTTTATTGCTGCTATGGGAATAAATAAAAAACATACGAATTCTAACAAAACACAAAAATTAAACAAAAAGTTGCAAAAATGTTCAAAATATAATATAAACAAGGCAAACAATAAATAAAGCTGTTTCAATTCTTACACCCACTAATAACAATTGCACAAATCAAAACAATTTTATTTAAAAGCGTAAATGCCGTTGCAAAGTTTTACAACACGCCAGGAATACATTTCAAAAGCTGCAAAATCTTTTAACTTAAACAACCGAAAGTTGTGGGCTATGATTTGCTCAGAATCATTATACAAGAACATGGCTCTGATATGTTTAATCAGACAATTGATAATAATAAAGGTCTCGATGTTTTCTTCAGGTTATTTTATACTCAAATGACTGCGCCCAAGAAGCTTTCCGATGCCTTTTTTGACAGGTATTAAAGGACGTCCCTGTGGTTTACCTTCTATTAAACATGTGTCTGCTGAAGCTCAAATGAAATACTGGCGTTGATGCTGCTGTGCTCCAGATATTTAAAGAAAATTATTAAGATCAGTTTCATTGACCTAGCGTCACGAACGCTGACGTTAACAGCGAAGCCGCCTGGCATTTCCTAATCACTAGGCTATAGATTCATGAAACTTCTTAGGGATAGCAGATCGATTCTTCTTCGTGCTCATTCACGGCCCAACTCTCGCTGGCGCTTCTGACGGCCGGTTTCTTCTTCCGGAGAGCGCCGACTTCACATGTTTTCAAAACATTCGAAAATCCTCCGCCAAGCGGCCTCGCCTATATGTGCGCGCTCGCCAGAACTGTCTTCTCGATGCTCGCTCTCCCATTATGCGACTACTCGCTTCCTCGTTTCGAATTTGGCCACCTGCGCTGGCCGCCCGCTCCGCCTCTGCGCACTACGCTGCCCCTGTGCTTCCCCCACCCCTCGCTACGCTGTTATTTCTCCAAACCTCTGCACCCGCGTGCCAACGCCTCGTCCCATGAAAAGCCTCCACAAGGAATCACGGGTCATCTCCACTAACGTGAAATCTGAGCAGGAAAAATCATGCAGTGTATAGGTGTATTCAAAGATGGTAATTCTCTCGCTGGCTAGACGGCGCGCGTTGATTGGGCGCCGGAGAAGCGCCGGTGGGGGAGCAATCGCACCCTTGCTGCGGCGGCGGCCTCACAGGCCTCAGTGAGGCGGTCATCTCTCTTGTATTTAACCTGATTTATGTAAATAAATGAGGCACACTGGCCTTAAGTTGTGTTATGTCACATGCCACACCATGCTAAGAAGTATGATTTCCCGGAGAAGAAGTGGCGTTTGAGACCTATTTCTAGACGGAATAATCAAATTTTACATATTAATGTATTGATATCCTGATTATTCCTGTGTCCTAAATAAGTTGAAATCACGTTAGTTTATTTTTAACCGGTTTGATCCATTTATACAATTACTTTTTCACCATCGTTTAAATTGATTTACCGTGAGTATAAGACGACGAGTCCCTAAAGTGCTTCGCCCATAAAGCAGCTTTCCTCTAACGAAATATTTTTATCCTACTCACGAATTTTGCATGAACTCACCTAAGAAAGGGCTCCATGCTACTGTGTTCACAAATATTACAGAAAGTAACGAGGTGGCATTAACATGGATCTTCATTAGTTGAGCTCAGATGCTTTTGTTTTATATTTGCTAAAAATAAATTTCTTTGGTGTTATAAGAAATCGTCTATTGAAGTCCCAAAATTTCACATTCGTCGCAGAGAAGCGAAAACAAAAAATATTTTTATTCGTTTATCTTTTTTTCTGGTTTTCTACGCCTGACTTATCAGATTCTTCCAATTTTTTTCACATCCAGGCAACCCCAACTGAATATATCAACTCAACGTGTTCTCACTCAATCAACATGTTCCCACTGAATAAAATCTCGGCAGACTTCAATAAAGCATACCACCTCTTCTAAGCGAGCCGTTAGCGTTCCACCTCCGACTCAGATACTCGATGTCGAGCAACGGCCAGGCGAGCTAGCAGCATTCCGGTGTCGCCTGTAGTTGAGCGGACTTCTAAGAGCTGGCCGCCCGTACCTAGATTGGGCTTCACAGCCGGCAACGAGAACAAAACACCCTCTGGTGTTCGCTTACCGACAGTGTCGCAAAAAAATGCGGGAAGAGCTCCCATGCGCGCCTGCCAAATGGCCGCACCGCACGCACGCTTTGCGCCGGGTCTCAGCGGACCTCGGAGCAGCCGAGAACGAAAGCGCACGCCCTTTCTCAAATGGTTGAAAATAGAGTAGTTTTCTCCACGCGCTTGAGATACGTCTCGGAAGAAGGCCGATGTCCTCTGGACCGGTCGCAGAAGATTTCAGAGAATGGGCGCACCTAAGTGCGATTCAAAAAGGGAAAGCTCAGGGCAATGACGAGAGCTCAGATTACAGCTCTCAGAGCAAGTGGCCTGTAGACGCCTGACTTTCTCAATTTCATTGTTTTTCATGAAGCAGGTTTCGCCCTTTACCATTACATTTCTTTCGTGTGGGACATTTCCAATTACGCGAAATGTCCCAATTCAAGTTCGTGTGCTTGTCTAAAGCACTGCTGGGCTAAAATAAAACTGGTGCAGTTAGCTATTGGCCTGTTTTATCGCAACTAAAAGCCTGGTAAAGCTTCGGTGTGGATTTGTCTTCGCAATTGCCCTCGATGCGGTTGTGTCTTTTTGTGTTGTTCCGTTGCTTGCCTGACCAAGCCAGAGACGTTCCTGGCGAGCCACTATTCCTGCAGTGACCGGTTCGGTGAAGCTGAGGCCTGAAGTCGAGCATCTGGCGAGCACTTCTCTCCGAAAGCATCCCCCGTATAATGGTTGAAGACCCTTATCCATCGGGATCTCGGACCCTTGGCGTAGAAGTTATGAATCAGCCCGCCACAGTACTTTGTGCAACACTCCTCAACAAGCCTCCACTATGTGAAGCGAAGCCTCCACTATGTGCGCCTTTCGAGCAGGCCTCCCTGTCGGTGACTCACGCTTGCAGCCGACGCATCCAAACAAGCTGCTACATGTGTGGATCGCTGGCATCTCGCTATCGGCGTGATTCAAACTTGGGTGGGGCCGAAGCATCAAGCAGAGACTTGTCCGAAGGACGTGGAAGCTGTTGCAGAGATCTCTCTCCCCTCTCTCAGACCCCGCGTTGTGTCTGGGGTCTGGGGCTCCATTCGTGTCATGTGTACAATCTAGAGGGAACGCTTGTTTGACCGCTAGCGCTTTCGGTATAAATAGGACCCCCACAAGCTCTGTAGTTCATTCCTGATTGAGCAGTGAATCAATGCTGTCACTCTGGTCGAGTCCTGCACCGTAACTTCACCCGTCCGGGCATCCCTCTTGTCTGGCTTTGGCCCATCTCTCGCCATGAAGTAAAGAAATTACGTTTGTCTTCGGCTTCTGGTCTTCTTCGAGGCAGCAACATTGGCTGGCCGCTCACTTCACCACGCTTCCACACGCATGTCGGAGGCGACGGAGTTTAGCTCGGGTACGCCTTCCCGTATGTAGCAAAGGGTTGTCAGCGGTAGGATGACAACGTTGCAACAGCGGCATCAACGCAGGTATTTCATTGTAGCTTGATCAAGACACGAGTTTAATGGCCAGCAAACTAAAGTGCCGTCCTTTTATACATACCAAGAACGCGCCACAAAGATATTAGGGCGCAGTCAAATGTATATCAGTGGTTTATGCACTTAGTAAGAGACATTCATTTCATACGAATGTCCTAATAAAACGTTTAGGATCCACATACACTTGCAATTATTACTCCAGAATATTTCCCCGGCAACCGTCGAAATTTAGATATAAAAATAAAGGTTAAATTGTATTTTATACATTTTGCAAGTTATTTCACGCATTTTATATTTGGAAATAAAACTGTTTTTCTACTTTGAGAGTTTGATAGGTAGCGCAAAAAAGCGCCGCATCTTCCACAGGGGGAACTTGAGTAAATGCGTCGCATCTACTCGAGTCTAGCAAACGTCACGTCAAGTGAAAGCCAAGCAAAGACGCCCTAGACTGATTCCGAACGCGCTCTCTCACCGCTTATATAAGTTGAGGGGACTGCGTAAGCTGTCCCAGTCGATGACACGTGGCGACTTGTAAAGCGGCGTGGACCTAGTGTTTGAGCCAAGCGCGGATGTGCTTCGCCGGAGAACGGCACCGGTTATATGCCGCGCAGAAGGAGAGGAACCGCGAGAGAGAGTACAGCACATGCGCCGGCCCCAGGCGTCTGCCGCGGCTATGACGCAATACAATCACTTTAATCCAATCAAACCAATCCAAGCCAAGCCAAGCCAAGCCAAACCAATCCAATCCAACCAACCAATGCCCCTCGCGAGAGAGTGTCAATCCAATCCAATGCCCCTCGCGAGAGAGTTCGCTATCGCCTCGATCACGCGATGCGCAGTGAGCGTGCGGACTACGGACGCCAACGCGGGTGACATCGTGAGTTACTGAAATGCTCTGCATTTAAAATCAAAAGAGCAGTCTAAATTCCGCAGAAATATTTGTCTTCAGATTTCAAGATGGCTATTCCGACTTGTACAGCGTACAGCATATGGGTGAATTGCAGTTGAACTATACGTCAACACCAGAAGTGCGGAAAAAAAATTTGAAACCAACGTCTACGCATAGGAGCTATCGTCACTCTCGAGCCCCTAACAAGCAGTAGGTGAGCCTTGAAGTCTTTTTTCTGCCAACCTTTGTCACGGACGCCGAACTGGCGAAAGCCTTGGAACCTTACGGGAAAGTCGTGCACATCGACTCGAGCTATTTTCGAGACAAGCTGCATCTAAATACAGGACTGCGTTACGTGAAGATGGAAATGCGCATGGATAACCCAGTACCAAACTTCTTGCGAGTCAGTGGCCAAAGGACCACGTTCGACTACCGAGGTGTGCGGACGGTGTGTCGGCGGTGCGGCATGGAAGGACATTTCAAGGCTCAGTGCGCCGCTCCGCGGTGCGAGAGGTGCGTAGTGTTCTGGCACGCGACGGAAGTTTGTGTGCGAAATTGCTCGCGGTGCGGCGGAACGCACGCCACAGCCGACTGTACCGCGCGCAAGTCGTACTGCATGGTAACAGCCGGAGGGTTTTCGGCGGCTTTTCCCCTGCTGCAGGAACGGCGGGAAAACGGCGACCGAGACCGAAGTCGGCTGAACGGAAGGCCGATGGAGGCAGATGATACTGCATGGCGCTATGGCATTCTTGGAGACCTGAAATGTTTTGGTATATCAGGTAACCTGGTGAACACAGTCTCTAGTTACCGGTCTTAACGGACACGTCATGTCAGAGTTGGGTTATCATTATCAAACGTTCATGTGCAGGACAATGCGTGCCCCAAAGTGACGTTTTGAGCGGGACGTTATTTTTAGTTCAGATGAATTTTGTTCGGAAGGCATTGCCACCATCAATCTCTTGTTCGACATATTTTGACGCCGTACAAATATCTTTTAAATCGTGTTATATGTCCATATGTGAACAACAGGTCAAACATGGTGTATACAAGCTTGCTCACTCGGTAGATCAAAATGGTTTCAATCTTAATCCTGGGAAAAGTACCTGCGTCGTGTTCTCAAAGAGGAGCGGTATCAATTCCGATCCTGAAATATAAACTGAATGGTGACTTCATACCTGAAAAAAAAGAACACACGTTTGTATACCTACTGTCTCATTCGTCCCTCTCAAGAAACAACTAAATCATAAATGCCTTAAAACAATAAATATTCTGAAGGCCCTTTCACACCAATCCTATTGCTTGTTTTCAGTGGCGAGGTGCGCATGCAGGCAACCATGTGCGGGCGCCATCACTCGTTACGTCAGGCTCCGCTGGATGGCGGTACTTGTCCCTGCTCGTTACAAACTCAACCTCACCGAACGCAAAGTATCCTTGAAACCAATGTGTTTTGCGATTAATAACATCTCTGTTGACAACCCCGTTGAGAATCGGGTTGAAACGGGGCAGACGACGCATGCCGGTGTTTTTTCTCTTCGGCGTGCGGGGCAGTGTTCAAAGCCGCGCCATGTCCGTGGCGGATCGGCCATGTCTGTGGCCGTTATGTCTGTGGCCGTTGAGTGTTCCAAGCGGAGCAATTAACAGCTAATTTTTTTAACAAATCCCATCCATACGGCGGACAAGCAACTCCTGTTACGTGTCTTTACAAGCTTAGTGGGGTCGCGCTTGCACCATGAAAGTGTGGGGTATGGTTGGGCAACAAAAACAGCACTGAAAATGCTAGATTTTGTGCTGCCCTTGGGCTTCGCCTCGCGTCGGTGCTTTCCGCACTAGCCTCATAAGAAGCCTGTCCATCGAGGGCGATAAATGGTGCCTATATAACCAGCCAAGATACATGGATCTTCTTTACGTGCTTAAAATTTTGTCAATGAGCACCATCCTTTCAAACCTATTTTTTGTGATACACCCATGTCACAACTTTTCTAAATCGTTTTTATTTCTGCTCCGTTGTTACATAGACTGAGAGAGGAAACATCAGAAAAATCTGTCACCTTGTGAGACACCCGCAAATCAACTCTTTCTTTACTTTTTACCCCCCATTGTAGCTTCCCCCCTTGTCCTGCGACTTGTCCTTTAAAGCAGTTGATAAAAGTTTAGGGAAGCTTGCTCTCACGCGCAAGTTTTTGAAAGGCGAAGCTGTTGTAGGTGACCATTGCGACACAATTTAAGTTCAATATCATTGTTTATTTGCCTCAGTTGCGGTAAACTACTAGGTGGTATGGTGGTGGCCCAAAAATGGCGCATACCAACTTAAGGGGATTGGCCAATCGTCATCATATGCATCGAAGAGGTCGTCGTCTTCGCGGTGTGTGGTGGATGCAAAGTCATCCTCGGCATTGTAGACTTCCACCACTCTTCGTCATCGACTCGAAGCAGCCCGGTGGGTGGCAGGATCTGCAAGTGTTCTGGGAAGGATTGCCACACTCGTAGCCATCTTTCATTATCCATCTGGTTTCTAGAGAATGCGGTGGTCCCGGGGACAATAGTGTGCCTTTTCTTCTTTAGCATTAGCGCTGGATTTTTTTACATGGGCGGTGGTGGAGCTTGACGACAGCGCTGGAGTTTTTTTACTAAAAGCCACTCCGCAAGCTTTTTCTTTTTTGGTAAAGGCACTGCGCGTGCCGAGCACGTTCGGAGGGCGCCGCGAGGCACGCGCTCACGAGCGCTAGGCATTTTCTGGTATTTTTTCCCTGCAACTGTGACCTTAGTTTAGCAACATCAGCTCCGCTGTTTTTAAAACACACCAAACACAAAAAACCATCCCCCTCGTGAGGGCACGATCAAATGCAGAGCATTTCCGCGGGGGGCGCGGCGCCCTCTGCCAGTCGTATGGATTTACGTATTGGTTGTTGTTGTTAATTGTTGTCTTCCAGCGTAGAATTGTCGATGAAGTCGATGGTGAAACGTGAAACGTGCAGTGAAGCCCTGCCGCGGCTATGAGGCAGCGTGGAGCGGCTATAACGCAACGTGGGCTGCTGCTGTGACGCAACACAATCAACACAATCCACTTAATCCAATCCACTTCCAATCCAAACCAATCCAAGCCAAGCCAATCCAAGCCAATCCAATCCCAATTCCCACGCGAGAGAGTGTATAGCGCCGAAATCGCGCCCCCACACGAA